>JAQZBX010014290.1:0-38801 GCA_029593785.1 Cabassous unicinctus
AACCTATAAAATTGTGTGGTGCAAAGTATAAACTATAATGTAAACTGTAGAACATGGTTAGCAGCAATGCTGCAATATGCATTCACCAATTGTAACAAATGTACCCAACTAATGTTAATGGGGGAAAGTGTGGGAGGGGGTGGAGGTAGGTATGTGGGAATCCCCCTATATTTTTGATATAATATTTATGTAATCTAAAGGTTCTTTCAAAATAAAATAAAATATAAAATAAAAATACATAGTAGTCATCTGTTTAAGAATTTTCTGTTTATTCTTTTCTATGGAGTAACAGCCAAAAATCGAGAAAAAAGAAAACAGCTATCTGGGAATACTTTGAAAGTCTGAAAATTTTTACTCTTAAACCAGTACTGAAATTAACAGATCTGTTAATTAACAGCTGTTAATTTTAAATAAACAGCTTTGTTGTTTTAAAAAACTGATTATGAATTTTTTATTATATTGCCCAGTTGCCCTGGAATCACTTTGTCTCAAGTCAATCATAATTAAGGAAGAACATTATAAACTCTTAAAATTTATAAAAGGTAAACATGGCTTTCCACTGACATATATATATATATATACACATAATCCACTGACATATATAATAAAAATTTTCAGCCTTTCCCTCAACTTCTCATTTGAAGTGTAGTCATGCTGACAGAAATGATATTGCCAGACTATAAGACTGATATAACTGAATAGAGGAGAAAATATTTTCCTACCTGAAAGAATACAGGAAGAAAATATTTTTTTTCCTCCATTGTCTTCCTACAGTTCAACAAACTAGACAGTACCTTTGTTTCCAGATCTTTCCTACCCAGATTCCTCCCATATAATACCTGCTCCTTGAGACTGCTATGAATAATAATATTCCAACAAATTAGATAGCCTAGATGAAATGGACAAATTCCTAGAAACATGCAAATTACCTAAACTTACTTAAGAAGAAATAGAAGATCTGAACAGAACAATAACAAGTGAAGAATTTAAATCAGCAATCAAAAATCTCCCAACAAAATAAAAAGCCCAGGACCAGACGGATTCACTGGTGAATTTTACTAAACATTCAAAGGAGAGTTAACAAAAATCCTGCTCAAACTGTTTCAAAAAATTGAAGCCAACATCATCTTAATACCAAAGCCAGTTAAAAGCATCATGAGGAATGTAAATTACTGACCAATATCCCTTATGAATATGGATGCAAAAATCCTGAACAAAGTACTAGCAAAATAAATGCAACAGCATAAAGGATTATATACCATGACTAAGTGGGGTTTATCCCAGGAATAAAAATTTGGTTCAACATAAGAAAACCAATTAATGTAACACATCATTAGTAGAATAATGGAAACTAAAACTCATGATAATCTCAACTGATCTAGAAAAGACATTTGAAAAAGTCTAGCACCATTTCTTGATAAAATCACTCAGAAAACTGGGAATAGAAGAGAATTTTCTAAAAATGATAAAGGGAATATATGAAAAATCCACAGGTAACATCATAGTCAATGGTGAAAGAATTAAAGTTTTCCCCCTAAAATCAAGAACAAGACAAGGTGTGTGCTTTCACCTCTGCTAATCAACATTGTACTGGAAGTTCTAGCTAGAGCAATTAGGCAAGGAAAATAAAGAGAAGCCATTCAAACTGGAAAGGAAAAAGTAGACTATCCCTATTTGCAGATAGCACAATCCTATACAAACAAAATCCCAAAGACTCTGCAGAAAGATACTAGACCTAATAAATGAATTCATCAAAGTGGCAAGGTACAAGATCAGTAAACAAAAATCATAGGTACTTCTATACACCAGCAATGAACAATCCAAAAAGGAAATCAAGTTAACAATTCCATTCATAACAACAACTAAAAGAATAAAATATCTAGGAATAAATTTAAGCAAGGATTTAAAGGACTTGTACAAGGAAAACTGCAAAACATTGCTGAAAGAAATTAAAGACCTGAATAAATGGAAAGATATTCCATATGCATAGACTAGAAGACTTAATATTGTTAAGATGGCACTACTACTCAAAGTTATTTACAGATTCATTGCAATCCTAATCAAAATTTCAACAGCTTTCTTTGCAGAAATAGAAAAATTAATCACCAAATTCTTGGACGTGTAAGGGCTACTGAATAGCTAAAAAAATTTTGAAAAAGAAGAACAAAGTTGGGAGAATCTTACTTCCCAATTTCAACACTTATGACAAAGTTATAATAAAAAATATATGGTATTAGCAAAAGGACACACATATAGACCAATGAAATAGAATTGAGAGCTCAGAAATAAACCCCCACATCTATGGCCAATTGATTTTTTTTTTTAAGATTTTTGTTTACTTATTTATTCCTCTCCCTCTTCATTGTTTTGTGCTCACTGTCTGTTCTCTGTGTGTTCTTCTGTGTCTGCTCGTCTTCCCTTCAGGCAGCACTGGGAACCTATCCTGGGACCTTCTGGAGTGGAGAGAGGCTGCCCAATATCTTGTGCCTACCTAACTCCCTGATTCACTGCATCTCTCATTGTCTCTCCTCTGTGTCTCTTTTTGTTGTGTCATCTTGCTGCGCCAGCTCTCCTGCGTGGGCCAGTACTCCTGTGTGGGCTAGCACTTTGCGCAGGCCAGCACTCCGCATGGGCCAGCTCTCCACTCAGGCCAGCTTGCCGCACAGGCCAGCTTGCTTTTCACCAGGAGGCCCCAGGAACCAAATCCTGCACTTCCCATATGGTAGACGGTAGCGCAATCACTTGAGCCACATCCGCTTCCCTCAATTGATTTTTTACAAGGGTTCCAAGGCCACTCAATGGGGAAAAATTCTTTTCAACAAATGGTGTTGGGAAAACTGGATATCAATATGTAAAAGAATGAAAGTAGACTCCTAACTCACATGATATACAAGAAGTAACTCAAAATGTATCAGACTTAAATATAAGAACTAAAATTATAAAAACATTAGAAGAAAACATTAGGTAATATCTTTATACCTTCAGGACCTTGTATTAGGCAATAGAGTCTTATACTTTATTACAAAAACATGAGCAAAAAAAAAGAAAAATAGATGAACTGGACTTGTGCAAAATTTTCAAATTTTCTGCATCAAAAGACATTATCAAGAAAGTAAAAAGGACAACCTACAGAACTGAAGAAACCATATATCTGATAAGGTTTAAATATCCAGAATATTTAAAGAACAGCTACAACTGAACAACAAAAAGACAACTCAATTTAAAAATGGATAAAGGACTTGAATAGACATTTCTCCAAAGAAGATATACAAATGACCAATGAGCACAGGAAAAGATGTTCAATATCATTAAGCTTTAGGGAAATGTAAATCAATACCATTTCACACCCACTAGAATGGCTATTATTTTTAAAACTGAAATTAACAAGTTTTGGCAAGGATATGGAGAAATAGGAGACCTCATTCACTGTTGGAAGAAATATGCAGTAATGGATGGTGCAGGTACTGTGGAAAACAGTTTGGCAGCTCCTCAGAAGTTAATTATAAAATTGCCATGTAGCCTGACAATCCCACTTTTATGTGCATACCCTAAAGAACTGAAGTCAGGTACAGATATTTGTACACCAATGTTCACAGTAGCATAGCATTATTCACAATTGCTAAAAGGTGGATGTTAAGCAATCCAAGTATCTATTACTTGATGAATGGATAAACAATCCGTGGTACATACACACAATAGAATCTTATTCTGCTGTAAAAAGGAATGAAGTTCTAATACATGCTACAACATGGATGAAGCATGAAGACATCATGTCAAGTGAACTAAGCCAGACAGAAAAGGACAAATATTGTATGATTTCATTTATGTGAAGTAACTAAAATTTGCAAATTCACAGAGACAGAAAGTACGTTAAAGGTTAACAAGGGTGGGGGTTGAGGAATTGGGAATTAATCCTTAATGTGTACTCAGTTTCTCTTTGGGGTGATGGTGGTGATGTTAGCACAACATTGTGAATGTAATTACACCACTGAATTGTATATTTGAAAGAGGTTGAAAGTGGACAGTTTGTGTTGTATATATGTTATCACAATGAAAACTGAAAAAAAATTAGTTAATTAAGCAAACCTAGAAAAAAAGTCTTAGTAATTACAATGCTGCAGGAGACAAGGGGTTATTGCCAGCCAGCTTACCATCAGCAATGAGATCCTTGTAGCCTGACATCTGTAAACAATTTGAAAAATGCAATAGCACATTTATTAGTGGGGTATAAAGTGAATATATCAATAAATTTCATACATAGAAACAATAACCATTTAGAAGATACAATGGAAGAAAAGACTTCATTTACAATATAAATAAAAGAGATTTAAAAAGTACTTATATAAAGTAGCATTGTGTCCAGTGGCATGCAACTGAAGATGCAAATTAACAGTGGGTTTCACACACAAGTGGTTATTTTCTCATGTGAAAAGTCCAGTGGTCAGGAGTCCAAGGCTAGAATAGCAATTCCACAGATCTATAACAATCCCAGGCTTCTTCCAGGTTTCTACTCCTATCATTATGCCCAGAGTCTTACCATAAGAAAGAGAAGAGAGAAAATAATGTCTTTTCCCTTAAAGCACACAACTTAAAAATTGCACATACCACTTCCACTTATATACCATTGTCCACAACTTAGTCACATGGTGTTTTAGCTTGCCAGGGTGCTATGAAAAATAGCATACATTAGGTTGGCTTAACCACAGGAATTTATTGGTTCACAATTTGAGGTTAGAAGTCCAACATCAAGGTATTGGAAGGACTTGCTTTCTCTGCAAAGTCTGTACCGTTCTGGTTATAGCTTGCTGCAATCACCGGTTTCCTTGACTTGCATCTTTGCCTCCTATCACCTTGTGCTCTCTCTATGTCTGTTCATCTAGCTTCCACCGACTTCTGGCTTATTCCTGTGTGGCCTTCTCTGACTTCTGGCTTTGGGTTTCTTCTTCTCTTTATAAGGACTCCAGTATTATGGATTAAGACCCACCCTGATTCAGTTGGCACAAATTAACCAACAACATCTTCAGAAGGTCCTATTTTCACACCCACAGGAAGGGAGAGTAAGATTAAGAACATGCTTTTTCTTGGGAACCTAATTCAATCTACCACACATGGCCATGCTTAACTGCAAGGAAGGCTATGAAATGTAATCTTTATTCTGATTGGCTATGTGCCAGCTAAAATTCAGTGTTTCTACTACTGAACAAGAAGGGAGAAATTATATTGGGGGACAACTATCAGTCTCTGTTACACCTAGGAATAAATTTAAGAAGAAATATATAAGATTTTTTAAGAAATAATTTTATTAAAATTGCCTAAATGCTACAAAGGAGATCTGAGCAAATCAAAAGTACACCACACTTTTGGGTAAGCAAAGAAAGGTTTTTACCTTGAAAATCCACAAATAAGTTACAATCATCATGAATTTTAATGCCTCAAAGAGCATAGCATAAAATTGTATAAAATAAAGCTATTAATATGAGTAAATAACAGAAACACAATTATAGCAACAAATATATTTTAAACCTTTGGCAGATCAAATAAATAAAACAAAGGTCACAACTATATTTAACAATAGAATAAATAACATCCAGATGTCAGCTAAGATCATCTTTCTGTCAAAAATAAAATTGGCAAACACCCCATTACATGTTGGGTAAGGTTCAATGGCCTCCCCAAGCCTTCTGGGAATTCCCATATCTTTCATTCTCAAGATTCCCTCTGGCCTTGCCCTGCTCTTGAAATCTCATTAGATTCTTGCCTTCTGTTCCAATTATCCTTTATCCACTGTGTATAGACCAAGACTTGGGACACAGACCCTTTTCTTTATTTATCTAACAACAGCTTACAAAGGCAGTTTTTGTTTACAGTCAACAAAACTGAAAGTTTAGGGCAATGGAGTAGGATCACTGGCCTGAAAAGCAAACTACTTACAATCATTCCTTGGAAAGCCTGTTTTAAGTCTTATAGCTACCTACTGGGGATTGAATCATGTCCCCCATAAAAGGCATGGTCAGGTCCCAATTCCCACTCTTGTCCCTATTTGCAAATAGGACATTTGAAGATGCTATTAGTTAAGATGTGCCCAAACTGAATGAAGGTAGGTCTTAATCAAATATGGCTGAAATTGAAATTATTATAAACAAAGGAAATTGAACATGGGGGGAAGTCATGGGAGCAGACAGAAGCTGGAAGTCAATGGAACTGGAAGAAAAAGGAGAAGAGGCCACCATATGCATTGCCAAGTTTTAGAAAAGCCATGGAATCCCGAAGATTGCTGGACAGCCAGAAGAAACCAACCCCAGAAGGAAGCAAGTCCTCTAGTGTCTGAAACCATGAGCTAATAAATTTCTATTGTTAAGCCAAATCATTGTATGGTATGTGTTTTAATAACTGGAAAACTAAAACACTACCCCACCACCATAATTTTTTCACTCAATTTCTGGTAAATCTATCTTATTGTCTTGCTGTCTGGCTTCTGGTTTCCCTAAAAATACTGTCCTAACATTTCACTGTTGCACTGTTTTCAGGTCTACTCTATTCTGCCTGCTTTCAGTAAATAAATTTTCCATATATATGTATTATAATTTAAATAATTAAATATATGTAAATATTTTAATTAGAGACAACTCTAACAGATAACTCGATAGACATATCAGTGGGGTTACATATCAGCACAATTTCAATCAGATTCCATACAGTCATGCCAAATAAACTCAGTGGTGCACTGGAACCAACTTGTACTGGCTCACAAGAGCCAATTATGTGGAACTCTTCCCTACTTCCCATTTGGTGACTTCACATTAGTAGCTTGAAGCCAGCATGTTGAAAGTATTTATATCACAGAACTAGGAAAACAGTACAAATATCAGTGGTTTTTGGTTTTGTCTTTTTTTTTTTTTCCTGAGAGCCAGTTTACCAGTACAACACTGCATGCGTACACTGTAAAAAGCAAAACAAAACAAACAAAACTGTTTAATGTGCAAATGAAGCTGCAAGTCTGTTGATTCCTCTTCTTACCAACCAAGGACAGTGATAAGGACTAGCAGAGCACTGAAGCAAAAAATGACTCCATTGCTTGGATCCCACACACACCATAGGAACATGTTACTGAGCCTTCTTCTAGTATTTGGTTTAGTCCATGCAACAATGTGGAAATCACTCAAAGCTTGCCACATTATTTGGTAGTAACTGCAAGATGAATAACTGCCCTTCCATTTCAAGAATGGTTATCTGTTAAGAATTACTGACTTGTCCCTGTGAATTGAAAAGAGATAATGGCAGTACTAATGAGGCAGGTTAGTATAGAAGACAAGGGAAGGCAGCTGGTCAGAAAAAAGTCATAACAGCTGGGACCCCCCTGATCAGAACATAGTCATGACATCCCACCAGGAAACCCCCTGAGGGAAGGCCACTGCTTGAGAATACAGCCGTAACTTTTACAGCAAAAAAGCCCACTGAGACATTGGTCACAAGGTACCGTTTAAAACTCCCAGACTCAAAAGAAGCCCTGAATAACTCCAAACAGAAAGGCCTCCCCATTGGTCCTGAGATTCCTGTTAATCCATTACCTTCGGGGCCCCCAAGGCAGTTTGTCTGCAAGCCACAGAACAATCAGTCTCTAGCCTCTCAATGTGCTTCTTAATGTCTGATTTAAGTGCAAACCTCAGTCCCTGGCAGTGCCATAAAATGAGCTCTCCCTTACAGCCACTTTCCAAGACCTCCATAAAAGTAGGCCGAAAGAAGGGTCCCTAGCAAGACCCTTTCCTAGGGAGGAAGTCCACCTTGGTAGCTTCGGTTTGGGAACAGGACCCAGAGAGTCTCCCAAAACCTCTAAGACTCTGGGGATGCCCAGCGAACACAGCTCCCAATCCCCAGAACATTGGGACAGCTAGCAGGGCTCCTGACCCCGGGGACACTGGGGCAGGGAGCATTTTCCATTCTAGGAGTGGGATGCCACTAAGACTACCAAATGTGTTTATCCTCCCCTAAGATAATGGGTGGTGTAACCGCTGGCCAATTTGATGTAATTATGAATTCCAAAAATATAAGTAGATCATGCTTATAAACTGATCTGTTAATCTGGGCATTATTAAGTTATGATTAGGGCATTGAGCCCCACCCCTTGGTGGGTGGGGAATCAAATATAAAAGGCATGGCAAGAACAGTTTTGAGTAGCAGTCTTTGAGAAGCAGCTTTGATGTTGGAAAGAAGGCCCCAGGAGAAGAGAAGCGAACTGTTCGCCTGATCACCTACAGCTGACCTTGTGGAGGAAACAGGAGCTAAGCCCGGAGAGAAACGCAGCCCCAGGAAGAGAGGAACCCAAGAAGCCTGAACCCTGGGCAAATGTTGGCAGCTATCTTGCTCCAACACGTGACAATGGACTTTGGTGAGGGAAGAAACTTATGCTTTATGGCCTGGTAACTGTGGACTTCTACCCCAAATAAATACCCTTTATAAAGACCAACCCATTTTTGGTATTTCACATTAGCACTCCTTTGGCTGACTAATACAGGTGGCTTCTCCCGCATTCCAGCAGACTCCACATTTGGGTATCTCCTCAGGAATTGGAACAACCTGCCTACTGATGGTCTAAAAAGGAAGAAGCTAATCTTTTTCTGCTACACCATGTGGCCACAGTACAAATTAGACGATGGCCAAGACTGGCCTCTGTATGGGATCCTGAATTCCAGTTAAACCTCTGTGAGAGAGGGAAGGAAGGGACAGTCAGATCTGAGGGCCAGAGACCATGTGGTCACATTTCTAGTCAAAGAGATGAGGAAGAGCACTATCAAACTGGCCAATTATAGTAAGCTCAGGGAAACTACTCAGAGGCAGAACCTAGAAACCCAGCCTTATTTCAAGGAAAGCTGGTAGAAGCAATAAAAAACACCCTTTGGTAGATCCTGACTATAGTGAAGAACAGATCTTCCTAAGGACTCAATATATTAGCCACCCTGCCTCAGATATCCGTAGGAAACTGCAAAAACTTTCCCTGGGTCCCCAAACTTCCATGAACTCCTGTTTAGAAACAGTCTTCACAGTGTTCAACAATCAAGACCACACTACGGAGGAGGAACAGGTGAGGAGGAGAGGGCCCAGGAACAGGCTCACCTTTTAACTGCCACCAGTAAAGGCACCCTGTCATCTCAGGGCCACCTGAATTCAGGCTTCCATGTCAGCAGGAACCTGCTTCAAGTGTGGAGAGGTGGGCTACTGGAAACATGGCTGCCCCAAGCTGCCTCGCCACCTGAACCCACTGGGGCCTTGCCCCAGGGGAGGACTGAGGGGCCTGAAGCCAGGTGTGAACCATCAACCAGCAGGAGCCTTGGGTTACCCTTGACATGGCAGTTAAGATTGTTAATTTCTTAACTAACACGGGACCCACTTATTGGTCTTGACCTGCCACTCTGGACCTCTCTCATCTCAGTCGTGCCTAATAAGAAGAGTGAATGGGGAATCAAGATCAACACCATTTACTAAACCTCTCCCCTGTAGAATAAGAAACCTCCTCATAAGCCATAAATTAAGCAGTATCCCCTCAAGGAGGAAGGTGTTAAAGGCCTCTGGCCCATGATTAAAATGTTCCTAGAGAATGGCCTCCTAGTTCCTTGCCAATTCCCTTGCAACACTCCAATCCTTCCAGCGAAAAAGCCTGCAAGACTTTACCCCTTGTGAGAGGTATTTAATGGGTATGCAACCCCAGAGCAGCCCCAATTCTTGTCTCTTCAGGGACAGGGCTTCCCTGGATCCCTCAGCTCCATGCCTAGCAGCTGTCCAGGGATTTTCCTAGAGGAACGAAGCTGGAGGATTCCGCCTAAGGTTTCTGCTGTGTAAGGATACTGGACATTTTGTGTGAAGGTGATTCTAAAGTCTGGTCTTTCCCTATGCTAAGTGTGTAAAATTCTTTCTTCTGTTCTAATCTGTGCTTACTTTAACTTTGTCAGTCTGCTCGTCCTAGGAACCCATAAATCAGGTTTGGGGTTTGCCTGTTGCAAATTGAATAACAGTCAAAAGTAACCTAAAAATTAGTCTTTAAATTCCAATACTATCTCGCAATTGGATTTAATGTATAAAAACAATCACAAATGGAATTAGTTCAATGCCGGAAAAGCAGAAAAGCTTAGCAACATTGTTACTAATAAAATGGTTTTATTTGCATAGTTAATAAACAAAAGTGCCCAGATTGTTTTTAAGTGAAAATTTACTGGAAACTGTAACTAAGAGTTAAGACAAAATCACTACATAAATGCCTTTATAAAATAACAGAAGGATAATATCTGAAATTGCCGAAACTGGCTGGATTTGGCCTATTACCTATTTATTGTGATGGTAATCCTAAACTGAATTTACCTTTGCATATGTTTATTTTGAGACTAGCTTCTACCCTGGACCTACTATTGTGATGGTAATTATAAATTGAACTTATCTTTGCTTATGGTTATTTTGTGACTAGCTTACTAGCTTCACCCTTAGATGTGAGTTATTGTAATGGTAAAACTAGACTAATTTACCTTTGTTTATGGTTACTTCAAGACTAATCTCAACCTTGTGTAGGCTTGCTATTGCAATGGTAATTCTAAACTGAGTTTGTCCTTTGCTTAAGATTGTTTCAGAACTGGCCTCACCATTGTGATAGTAACTACTCTATTCTCCCTTGTTTGAATCCATGGAAACTTCTGTTCCCCATGGCTTGGGAAAGGCAAATTTGAGACACCCCTGTCTCCCACCTTTCCACTGACATTAATAACACTGCTTTCTCTCTTGACCATCCAGGTGGGATCCCATGACCTTTAAGGAAATTGCTGCCTGGTGGTATCCTTGGCCTTTGGGGTTGAATGTCCACTCTTCCAGTCCAGCATCCCCCAGAGTCCTTTTATCTCCAAGGGCTGGGAAGTGGGATATCTCCCACCTTGAGCATCAAGGATCCTGAAAGTAGCAGGCCATGTGAGATATCAGTTTTCCCTGAGCCTTCAATGACCTCATTGAGTATACACTGGAATTGGTATTGGCCATCTGAGGTCTGTCAAAATGGGAAATAGGTAGAGCTCTGAAGTAAAGGAAAATGTTGTAGATTGTATTTTAAAGCATTGGGAATAATTTGGTTATAAGCCAATAACTAAAAAGAAGAAAATTCTTGTGCAAAATGGCATGGTCACATGCAGTTTAAAATAACCAGAAATAGCCTTCAATGACATCTTTTGACTATAATGCTATTTTGCAGTTAAACTTATTTTGTAAGAGAATGAAAATTATAAGTAACATTAGTGAGTTGTGTGCTTTTGTGTTCAACTCTCCATTTGTGTCTGCCTATTTGCTCAGTGTATATTTTCATACCTCAGGATGGTAATATCAAATTAAAAATGAAAATCCTTAAAAAAGCTCTTTTCAAATTGTTAAAAATTAAATAAACCCTTAAATATGTAAATGAACATTCCTAGAGCCCGAATTAGAAAAGCTAAGCAGGATCAAAAGGTCATATAGAAATCTGAATATAAAAACTAGTGGGAGAGGAAAAGTTTTATTTAAGCTCCTTGACCTACCCAGTTCCCCAGGGCCTCCTTCTTTTTGCAAGAGTTATGGGGAAAGTGTTAGGCATGACAAGATAGGGAAATGTAAGTTTAGCTTAAAACTTTGTCTCCTAGGCTGGGAATTAAGAGTCATGGTTTGTCCTGTAATTCCCCAATTTAAACCTCTTAACCACCTTAAAATGAGGGCAATTAATAATCCAGTTATCAAATTTCAGTAAGTAAAGGAAAAGGCCTTGAAAGCTATGGAAAGATTTTTCTAAATTATGATTAAAACAAGTTAAACAATTATAATATATTCCAGAACCTAGCAGTCAGTATGCTTTTAAGGTTATTCACATTTTAGAATTTTATTAAAGAAAAAAAAAGAGGTTTTAGCTCTGAAGGAAGGAAGGAAAAAAGAACATTTCTTGCATAAACTATAATTGTTAGGATGTAATCTCCCTAGGTTTATAGGATACTAAAATAATTAACTAACATAATATGTATTAAATCTTTAAGATGATGAAAATTGTAAGTTCAAGATTAATGAGATTAAGTTAAAGAAGAAAATACAGCTCTGTCCTAAAGCAAAATGACTAGTTTTCACAGAACAGAATGAGAGAGATAAGACAAGATTTAAATGGATAAAAGTAAATTTCATTTGTTGCTAACTGTAATTTAATAAGCTTATTTAAAGATAAAAGTAACTAGTCTATGTGGTTATGGCTGGTTATAGGAAGATTGCAAAAGCATTTTCTAAACTGAAGTATTTAAATGGCTAATTCCAGGAAGCCATTATTAAATAGAAACCTGAACTGATATTTAATAACAAAAAGTAACTTCATAACAGAGAAAACTGTCAGAGGCCACCTCAATCTGCATGTTAAGGTTGTGGTAGGGGGAAGGCAAACTTGATTCCATTGGGAATCTTAGGTTTTCATAAAATAAACTACTTTCTAGTAATTTTTTCCTATACTGCTCAAGTAAAATACATGTTAATTAACACAATCATGGTAAAGGTGTAAAAGTAAAAAGTAATGTACTAAATAGTCAAGCTCATTTGATATGTTATACTTTGCATTGGAAGCATTTAGAAAGTGTATAAAAATTAAGAGATAGACTTCACTATTGTCAAACTCTCTTGTGCATTCAAACCAGGCCCCCAGTACCCTGCATGGTGCCTCTCTGTTTGAGTTATTGGCTAGGTTGGTCACCAAGACCTCTAAAACAATGAAAGTATCTACCACATCTCTGGACATGGCCCCTGAAGTGGATGGAGAGTATGCTGCTGTTTTGGACTCCTGTGGCAGCTGGCAATGGCTTGATATCACCAGATTTACAATGGACATTACCTCCAAACTGGCTGTTTCATAGTGCTGAAGTATGCTATGCATCAGATGGGTGAAACACTGGAGCCTACCTTCCTTGCTTCTCTCCAGAACCAATGGTATTGCAGCATGTTGGCTGTGTGAAGGAATATACCAAGTGGAGCAATAATTACCAGAGTAATGTGAGTACAACAAACAAATACAATTGGCATTAAGGCCTGCTCCCGTGGCAGAACAACACATATGGTATTGAAAACCTGGAGCTTAGAGATATTAACTGCATCTCAAAGTGGAACTTGTGCATTGATTAGTATTAAGTACTGTGACTACATACCTGATAAATATAATATTATCTCCTCTGTACCGAATCATATGTAAAAGGATATTGAACATGTTAAAAGTCTTGGCAAACAATTAATTTTCTAAATAGTTAATGAGTGTGCCTATAAGATAAAAGAATGGCTCTCTTAAGTACTGTCTTTATTTTGCTTTCCATATGCTTGTCTTGTTTTTGCCTGTATTGCCTTTGTGAGTTTATGTCTAGGGCAGTGCCTGTCATACCTCTCCTAACTATCCTAGACATAACCACCAGCACGGGAACTGGGGTTGGCAGTTTGTACCAAACCCAGTAGGTCTACTACACTCTCTCCCTATAGTTAACCAACAGCATAGAAGAAATCCTTTGACAAGAAATAGACTCTCTTGTTGCCATGGTGCTGCAAAATTGTAGCGCCCTAAGCATGCTAATAGTGCACAAGGAAGAACCTGACTGTTCCTCAAGGAGGAATGCTGTTTCTATGTGAATCACTCCAGAACAGTTCTAGACAGCATTTGAAACCTACAAAATGAAGCCCATCAACTCCAGGAGGATGTAGCCTCTGGAGGTACCTAGACTTTCTTGCTCCCATGGTCCAGTATACCATGACTGGCCCCCTTTGGGGGCTGCAAACCACCATCTTCTTTATCCTTTTAGTGGGATCATGTATCTTAAAAGTTCCAACTAAGCTTATTTCCTCCAGAAGCAACACCTTCCAGAACAAGGTATTAGTCATGCGGGGATTTCATCTGGTTCCAACCATGGTGCTGGACCTGCCTTCCCTCTACCTCAATAGAATAGCCAGAAAGTTTCACACCCTGTTAGGCAGGGACTACTGCTCCTGACTATCAGGAAACAGCTATAGAAGAATGACAATCACCCTTCAGCTCCCCTTTAAGAATAAGGGTGTAAAACTCTTTGAGGGGTGGGGGGAGTTGAGGCAGATTAGTATAGGTGACAAGAGAAGGTGGCTGGTCAGAATAAAGCTGTAACACCTGGGACCCCCTGGTCAGAAAATAGGCACAAGACCCTGCCAGGAAGCCCCCTGAAGGAAGGCCACTGCTTAAGAATACAGCTGTAACTTTTACAGCCAAAAAGCCCAACAAAACACTGGTCTTGAGGTACCATTTGAAACTCCTGGGCTCAAAAGAAGCCCCAGATAACTCAAAACAGAAAGGCCTCCCCATTGGTTCCCTGAAAACTAATAGGTGAAGATAGAAAGGCAACCAATCAAGACAACAAAGAGCTGGGGTCCCTCCTTAATATAGCAAAGTGGGAGGAGGAAAACCTTAAAAAGCCTATCCCAGGTTCCCATGTGTGCATCTCACCCTGCAGCATGCCTGCACCCATATCTCTTTTCTTGTTTCTTAATAAACTCTTTACTCCTTTGCCTACCTTATGGCATGTCCTTAAATTCTTTGATGTGACATAACCAAGAACCTAAAAACCCAGAGTATTCCACTAACACTAAGAAAGGGTGTGACAATGGAGCAGTCAGGACTCTTAATACTTGCTTTGGTAAAGGTATATGAATTTCTCATAGGTTCAGGAGACAACAAAGAAGGAGCTAGGTTTGCTGTTATCTCATCCAGGAAGGCTATCCTCTAGGCAAAGGGACTCCAACATCAGGAGGTTGTGGGGTAACCACTGTGGATAGGAACAGAGTAGAAGGAATTAGAATTGGTTCTCCCATGCCAGAGAACTAAGTCTTGGGACGATCTCACAGGATAGAGCAAAGAACTCACACATGGACTCCATGAGAGATCAATTCTTCGAATGCCTTTCACACAAAGAAGCCACTATCAGCAGTCTGTCAGGATTAGCCAGCATAATCCTGCATAATTACCTAGCACGAACCAGAATAAACCAACAAAGGATGAAGCACAACCACATCCAGTTAAAACACATTGACTTTTCAGCCCTTTCTTCCTCCTTCTTATGTCCAAACACAGGAGGAATTAGAGTCCACATAAGAGGTAAGAGTAAGGGAGTGAAAGAACAGACTACATCACCCTACCCTCTTAGGGACTCTTGAATAATGACTTTAAGAGGGGAATGGATATGGAAAAGCTTTAGATCAAGTACTAGAGGAGAATTTTAAACTTAATGAGTTAAGTTTTTATATCTCAGAAAGTCAGAAAGTTATGGAATCTGTTTATCATGTGCTTAAAAAATGAAAAGGGAAGATTTGGCAAGTGTTGAAAACAGTGATTAGAAAAATATAAAACTATTCATGTTTATTCTCCCCCCACATGAGATCCACCCCTTAATAAACAGTGCTTATTTGGATTTACCCAAAACAGAAACAAACTAAACCAAAACCTTCCTCCTTTGTTTCCTTTCTTCTCTCCACCCAAATTCCCTTTTAGCTCTCCCTCAGGGAAGTCTTACGTGACAATACTCCATGTTAGTTTATGTTGCTATGCTGCTTCTCTGGCTACACCTGACAGGCTGCTAGATTGTGACCTCTCTCTGTGAAAAGGCATCCAAAGAGTTGATCTCTCATGGAAGGTATGTGTGATTTCTTTGCCCTATCCTGTGAGGTGTCTCCCTGACTCAATTCTCAGGCATGGAAGATAGAGCTTGTAGTTCCAGTTCTTTCTATTGGCATATCTTCACACTATGGTAATTGGTTTGGTGTCCTAGGCTATCTCATCTGGAACCTCTGCAATCATTCTATGGTGAAAACTTTAATGTTACTTGGTGTCCTCCCAAATCTGTGCAGAATGTATTGAATACTGCTGAAAAAAACACTGCAAAGAGCCAAATATTTAATTTTTGTTATAGACAAATTGGTGCTAAAATGTTTATCTGATTTCTTCACTTTCATTGTAGGCTTTGTTTTATTTCCCCCCCTCAGATTGCAGTCTACTTATTTTTAAAATAGTATTTAAACTTAAATATATATTGTTGCAAATTTTTCTTCTCATCATTTTACTTCTCAACAAAGACAAATTCTCTGTCTCTCTTTTCACTCAAATTGCCACCCTCAGGCTCTACTACTATTTATTATGTCCAGTAATTTACCTCTCCAAAAGTCCAATGATTAACTAGTATGCTTTGATAAACAAATGGTCCAACACTTTAAATTGAACACAAAAGAACTCCGTGAAGTTTCAAAAGTCAGTCAGCCTTTCCTCTCTCGCTTCCCCTCCAATCACTTTCCCCAGTAAAATGTTTATTGGCATTTTTGCCTTCTCTCAGTAATCAAAAGCCTTTACAGTTGGTTTTTTGTGTTTGTGTTAGTTAAAAGCCTTCCTTCCATTATAATTAGTCATATCGTGGGGTGCAAATGAAAAGACAGTAGGCCAAATCCATTCTTTAAACATAACCAAGTCTAAGGAGATGTATCAGTACAATATTTTTAAAATATATGTGACATTCATGTCTTTAGGCCAGGTATATGCTCTTCTTGCCACCCTATTGGCCTTACTCCTTATTAAATTGCATCTGGCAATTTAATGTGATCTGTTGATCACATTCATATAACTTTCCTGGCCTCTGAACGTGTTTGGGTTGGCCTGAAACAAAAGTTGAATGTATGTATGTATGTGCATATGTTTCTCACTAACAAATAATATGCCATGTTTTCAAGCATCTATAAAACACATAAATATTGTTTCAAGAATGGGCAAACAAATCAACAGAACATTAGAGACTATCTTAAAACCAATAAAATAAATAAAACCATAATAGATGAAAAAGAAGCAATGCAAATAATGCCTATTGTATTAGTCAGCCAAAGGGGTGCTGATGCAAAATACCAGAAATTGGTTGGTTTTTATAAAGGGTATTTATTTGGGGTAGATGCTTACAGTTAACAGGCCATAAAGCATTAAGTTACTTCCCTCACCAAATCTAGGGCCACGTGTTAGAGCAAGATGGCTGCCAACATCTGCCAGAGTTCAGGCTTCTTGGGTTCCTCTCTTCCCGGGGCTTGCTTGTCTCCAGGCTCAGCACCTCTGCTATCTCCACAAGGCCACCTGTAGACTGTCAGGCAAACAGCTTGGCTCTTTTCCCAGGGCCTTCTCTCCTTCCTCACCATCAAGCTCCTCTGTGTGCTTACTTCCCAGAGCTCCAGCTCAGAACTCAGCATCAGAATTCCAACATCAAAACTCCAACTAACTCCTCTGCTCTGCTCTGCCATGTAGTTTTATCTCTGAGTCCCCACCCACCAAGGGGCAGGGACTCAGCATCCTATTGACGTGGTCCAATCAAACCCTAATCATAACTTAATCACGCCCAGAGTAACAGACCAGTTTACAAGCATAATCCAATATCTATTTTTGGAATTCATAACCATATCAAACTGACAAGCATAATCCAATATCTATTTTTGGAATTCATAACCATATCAAACTGCCACACAGATGGATGAGTTATTCAAAGCTTTTGGGGAAATTTTACATTTGAGGAACAGATCAAATTGGATCACTACCACCAAATATTCTCCATGGAAATACATTTAATTTAATTTAAAAATAAAAGCAGAATACCAGCAATGAATAATTGGAATCAGAAATGAAAAAGCACAACACCATATACATTAACACCAAAATAAAATGAAATACTTGCACATAAATCTATCAAAATATATACAAGAAAACTATAAAACTGATGAAAAAAACAAAATATATGGAGAGATATTTCTTGTTCATGGATGAGAAGATTCAATATTGTTAAGATGTCATTTCTTCCAACTTGGTCTGTAGATTCAACACAATCTTAATTGAGGCAGGATAGAATAGGGACCTGAGGAGGAGGGGCAGAAAACCCCAAGCACCAATTCTCAGAACACAAACATCCTTACTGGAATGCAACTTGCAACATTTTCACACAGCAGAAAGAAGGAAAAACAGGAAAGGTCCCCACCACCTACCTACTTTCATAGACACTTCATACAGTAAACATGCAACAGGGCCTTCTGAATTGTGGCCAGAGGCCAATCACCGCCAGTCAATGAGCCCCGCAGAGCTCATGGACAGAAACCAACCACCACTGGACAATAACCCCTAGAAACCAAACCAGATTAGGTTTGTAAACTAATCTATTCTTCTGGGTGTGATACCCTTTGTTTGTATTAGATTCAGCTGAGATGTCTTTGACTAATTTATTTTAAGATTAGGTCTTTGATTCGACCATGTTAGTAGGATGGGACTCAGGTTGAGACCCTGCCCCCTTGGTGGACCAATATAAATGGACATTCACTCAATAAGATGCATGAAAGAGGAGAGAACTTGGTCATTTCAGTCCTGCCATGTGACAGAAAGAAGCCTCAAACAGCTAAAGCCCCAGGAAGAGAGATGAGCCATTTCCCTGATAGTTTGCAGCCAAAAAAGAACAGAGCAGCTGAGCAGCTGAGAAGGCCCAAGAGACCAGGCAGAGATCAGCAACAATCTTGCTGCAACACATGACAAATATCTTTGGTGAGAAGTCAACCTTGAGTTGGACCCTTTAGGACCTTGAAACTGTAAGCTTTTATTCCAAATAAATACCTTTTATAAAAGCCAACAGATTTCTGATGCTTTGCACAAGCACCCCTTTGGCAGACTAATACACTACCCAATGAGGTCCCCCCACCCCTTGTCCTAAATACACAAATCAACTCAGACCCTAACCCAGTATGTTAACCAATAAAACCAGAAAACCCTAGAGAGAATGCGTGTTCCTCTACCTTGAGCACACCTGCACTCATATCCTTGAGTGTGTACTTCCCCCTTATTAAACTCTTTTCTAACTTTCTTATAACTGTGATCCATCTCTGAATTCTTTCTTTTGACATGACCAAGGACCTGGAAATCAGCACTGGCAACTTACCTTTTGGTGAGCCAGCCTAGAGATAGTCCTGGAAATAGACCAGTGAGTTTTTGGCTTCTAACCAAAGCCTGGTTATGTGTTTCTCTCTCTGTCTTTGCCATCCCAAATGTGTCCCTGGCTCTGCCACCAAAGGACATAATCTCGGCTTACTCAGAGTTCTCCAGTTCCCTCTTCGGAGGTGGTAGGGGCCAGCCCCCATGCTGTGCAGATCCAAGGAGGCTCTGGGCAAAGGGTAACACTGCCCTTGAAACCTGACTGGGGACATTCCCTGAGTCATTTAGAAGTCCCATGGGAGCATGGGAGTCCAGGAGACCCTTCTCATCTTAAAACTACTTTCCTGCCCTCCACCTTTGCCTCTGTTCAATGAGATGTGGAATCCTCCAATGATGCCATCACATTCTCTTTCCCAGTTACTTTCTGAATTCCCATCTATGTCACTTTAACTCCACTCTAATTCTGATTATCTCCTTCTTCTATGTCTTCTTAAACATTCAAGGCAGTCCTTGGAGCATTGGTCTCCCTGTCCTTGGCCCTCCTGCTTCACATTTATGTCTCCTCTGTAATGACCTTTGTAAATGTTGGACTTGTAAAATAGCTAATTTTGGCCAGTATGTCTGTTCTGACCCAAGGTTTGGTCCCCATCTACTCCCCTGAGAAGTCATAAAATTAACTCTGCACCACTTTCTGGAGTGCTCCTCCAAATCAGCTTCAAGGTTTTCCTGGCAAAGCTTGGATTTTAATTACTTAAATATTTTAGTACAATGTAGTGAGGAGTCTATGAAAGAATTGTGCTCTGTTATGAGCCAAGTCCCTAATCTCCAGTCTCTAGCCATTTGGGCAACAGTCAAACTTCCAGCCCTCAGGAGGTTAAAGCTGGCAACTGCCAGAGTGACACAACCTCTTCTTAGGGGGAAATCTGAGCTTAGGAGCTTCAGCCTGGAAGTTGACACCAGATGTCTCCCAAGACCTAGGGAGCCCCGGGGATGTCTGGCAGCATGGCTGCATTCTCAAGACACTGGGAACCAGAGCAGGAGCTCCAAATGTCTCCCAAGACCTAAGCAACTTGGGAACTTTGGTTTGAAGACTAAAATTTCAGTCAGGCCGGAGTCTGGGATGTCAGATTGGCTGATAAAATTTTCTCCATTTCTCCCTAGAACAATGGATGTGGCCTCTAGCATACCAGCAGACTCCCCATTGGGGTGCATTCTCAAGAAGGTCCACTGAGGGGTTGAAGAAAAAGAAACTGATCTTCTGTAACACTGCATGGCCACAATACCATCTTGAAGACAACCAACAATGACCTGCCAATGGCACCCTAAATTATAACTCAATTTTACAGTTAGACCTTTTGTGTAAAAGGAAAAAAAAATAGAAAAATGTTACCTTCTTTTGTAGGACTTCAATTCAATCATGGCTTAGCACTGAGAGCAACGAGCATCACCTGCTAACTTGCTCCAGAAAACTGTTTCAGGAATATGTCCTTGTAAATGTTTCATAATATATCTCTCTGAAATACTGATAAAATGTAATCTAAAGATCCCTATGAACTATTAATGTTCTAGTATTGAATGCTACTCCGTATTTGAAATGAAGAGAAGTTGTGTTTGCATATACCCAAATTGAATCATTATTCTGATAAGTTTATTTAATTTTAATGGTAATTGCATGTTGTATGAGGTTTGCTTGAAAACAGTTTCCAAAAACATTTTGGTAACTTAAGTATATAAGATATATAGGAGGCTTTTTGTTCCGTTATTAAGGGACAAAAAGGGGTAATTTTGTCCTAGAAAAATGGCTGCTTATTAAGAAGAGAAAAATGTGGGACAAAACCTGAATGAATACAGAAGTGAAAAAGGTGCAGGGAAAAGGACTTTTTGTAGTCAAAATTGGGTAAGATTTGATGGGTCTATCTATGAAGTTTTAAAAGCCTTAGTATCGAGCAGTATACTTATGCAAAACTAAAATTTGATTCTTTTTCTGTTAAAGTGACAAAGTTTCTTAAATCATTAGTCTGTTTCAGTAAAAGGTTATAAAAGTTTTTTCCTGAATAATTGGTATACAAAGCAAAAAGTCTGTTTTATCAAAATAGCCTCTTGTACTTTAACCTTGTCATGTCCTTGGTGATTTAAGAAAAACAAGTCTTCTCGCTCTAAAAGAACATAATGTTCAAACCTAGCAACTATTAACATTTTGCTTTCTCAAAGTCAAGTCTTGAAAAGTATCTTTTTGTTTCAAACTCTTGTAAAAGATTTGTTCTTTCACCTTGTAAAAAGCAAAGTACTAAAAATAGTTGAGTTCATTTTATATAAGTTGAATGAAAAGCGTTTAGAAAGTGGATAAAAATTAAAAGAGATGGACTTCAGTGTTGTCAGACTCTCTTGTGCAATTAAACCAGGCCCCCAACACCATGTATGGTGTCTCTCCATTCAAGTTATTGGTGAGATCAGTCACTATAACCCCTAAAACAATAAAAGTATCTGTCACATCTGGTCATGCTCCTGAAGTAGATAGAACTATGTTACTGCTTTGGACTCCTGTGACTCTGCCAGCTGGGGATGGCTCAACATTGCCTCCAGACTAGCTCTGTTTCATAGTGCAGGAGGGTACTATGCACAAAGCTTGTGGAACACTGGAGCCTCTGCGGTATGCTGGCTATGTAAAGGATAGACCAAGTGGAGCAATAATTGCCAGAGTAATGTGAGTTGAACAAAAAAATACAATTGGCATTAAGGCCTGCTCCCTGGAGGAACAACATATATGGTATTACAAACCTGAAGCTTAGAGATATTAACTGCAGCTCAAAGAGAAACTTGTGCATTAATTAGTATTAAGAGCTGTACCTACATACCTGATAAATATAATATTATCTCCTCTGTATTGAATCATATATAAAAAGATATTGAACATGTTAAAAGTCTTGGCAAACTTGATTCATTTTCTAAGTAGTTAATAAACTTGCCAGTGAAACAAAATAATGGGTTTCTTAAATACTGTATTTATTTTGTGTGCCATATGCTTGTCTTCAAGAAAATGATTTTCTATTGCAACCTTGCCTGGCCAAAGTATAAATTTAATAAAAGTGAAAAGTAACCTAAAAACACATTTTTAAATTTCAATACTATCTTACAATTCAATTTGTTTTGTAAAATAAATCACAAATGGAATTAGGTTAACTGTGGGATTTGCACCAGTCAGTATTTCACCACTACAGCATAGCCCACTAACGGCTCCTACTGGAGCATTGCTAACTTTTCCTTCATGCCAACTCTTGATCATCATGAACCTTGGAATTGCTACTCCTCAGACCCCCTAATTTCTTAGAAGCCCTTTCCTTTATTATGGAACAACTAAAGGTCCAACAACCCATTTCACCTTGGATTATAGGGGCTGTCCATACCCAAGTCACCATAGCTCCTAATTACACCTTTCTGTTTGCATGTTGTCCAACCAGACCCATGATCCCCTCCTTGGAAAACTCTCCAATCTATAATCCATCTTACCACAAATGGTCACTCCTGGAACCTGGAAATGTCCAGCACTGGCATCAGCAGTGACAAAAGAAAGATACAAGGAAACCCAAGGGCAGAGAATCCAGCCCAGTGTTTAACTATTTTTTAAAAGCTATCATAGATGAAGTCTGAGGTCAAGTTTTTAAATAAATCCCATATCAACTGCTCAGATGGTAACCAGTTTTGCAAAAATAGGCCTAACCCTAAGTTCTTTCTAAAAACTACAACTCAACAAGGCCAGCATTGCAATGTCTTCTCTAGCCTGTCTGGTCCTTTTGTCAATCTAACCTGACAGCCTGATAAAGCTCCAAGTATTTTATTTCATGAAAACAGAAAGACCCCCACACCTCCATGCTCACCCATTACCACAGTCTGAATGGCCCTATCTAAAATTTGATTAGTGGAGCCAACCCTAATGGCAGGTATAGGCAACTATAGTGTAACAAGGAACAAAAGTTGTATAACCTCTGTCTGTGGTCATCTAGCCTCCCTCTAATTCACAGTAACTCTTAAACCTGAGGAGGGACTGTTCTTTATCTGTGGAAATAAAATTTCCTGAATACAGGTTATCTCTTGCAGGGTTGATGCATTCTGTAGCAGTTTGGCATTATTTATGAATCCCAAAAATAGATATTGGATTATGCTTGTAAACTGGTCTGTTCCTCTGGGCATGATTAAATTATGATTAGGGCTTTGACTGGGCCACATCAGTAGGACATTGAGTCCCTGCCCCTTTGTGGGTGAGGACTAGAGATAAAACTACATGGCAGAGCAGAGGAGTTAGTAGGAGTTTTGATATTGGAATTCTGATCCGGAGTTTTAATGCTGGAGCCTGAGGAAGTAAGCATACAGGGGAGCTTGGTCTTGAGGAAGGAGAGAAGGCCCCAAGAAAAGAGATGAGTCATTTGCCTGATAGTCTACAGCTGGCCTTGTGGAGATAGCAGAGGAACTGAGCCCAGAAACAAGCAAGCCCTGGGAAGAGAGGAACCCAGGAAGCCTGAACCCTCACAGACATTGGCAGCCATCTTGCTCCAACATGTGGCAATAAACTTTGGTGAGGGAAGTAACTTATGCTTTATGGCCTGGCAACTGTAAGCTTCTATCCCAAATAAATACCCTTTATAAAAACTGACTGATTTCTAGTATTTTGCATCATTATCCCTTTGGCTGACTAATACACATTCCAAAACTAACTTTTGATCATGTGTGGATTTCACCCAGTATCATCTGTTGCAATGAACACTCTTCCTCTTCACCTAAACAGCATAGCTAGAGAGTTCTACACCCTGTCAGGCAGGAACTACAATCCCTAATCAGTAGGAAGCAGATACAGAAGATTAACCCTCACCCTTCAGATCCTGCTTAAGATTAAGGGTGTACAACTCTCTCGGCAGGGGCGGTGGGGGCGGTGTTGAGGCAGGATAGAATAGGGACCTGAGGAGGAGGGGCAGAAAACCCCAAGCACCAATTCTCAGAACACAAATATCCTTACTGGAATACAACTTGCAACATGTTCACACAGCAGAAAGAAGGAAAAACAGGAAGGACCCCTACCACCCACCTACTTTGATAGACACCTTACACAGTAAACACACAACAGAGCTCATGGACAGTGACCAGAGGCCAATCACTGCCAGTCAATGCCCTGCAGAGCTCATGGACAGCAACCAGAAGCCAACCACCGCTGGACAACAACCCCTAGAAATCAAACCACCCCATGAGTTTCCCCTGCTTTGTCTTAAATACACAAAGCAGCTCAGACCCCAACCGATAAAACCAGAAAACCTTATGATAGCCAATAAAACCAGAAAACCCGAGAGAGAGGGCACGTGTCTCTAACTTGAGCACATTTGCACTCATGTCCTTGAGTGTGTACTTTCCTCTTATTAAACTCTTTTCTAACTTTCTTATAACTGTGGTGTATCTCTGAATTCTTCCTTATGACATGACCAAGGACCTGGAAATCAGCACTGGCAACACTAATCAAAACCTCAGCAAGCTATTTTGTGGATATCAACAAATTGATTCCAACGTTTATATGGAAAGGCAAAAAAAAAAAAAAATAGGCAACACAATATTAAAGAAGAAAAATAAAGCTGGAGAACTGACACTACATGATGTCAAGACAGTGCAGTGTTGGCGAAAGAATAGACAATTCAATGGAACAGAAAACCAGAAATAGATCAAAATAAATATAGTCAACTGATCTTTGAAAAAGTAGAAAAGGCAATTCAATGGAGAAAGGAGAGTTTTTTCAATAAATGTTGATAGAACAATTGGACATCCATATGCAAAAATATTAATCTAGACACTGACCATACATCTTTCACAAAATTTAACTCAAAATGCATCACAGATCTCAATGTAAAATACAAAACTACAAAACTTCTAGAGGATAGCATAGAAAAATCTTGATGAACTTGAAACTGGCTAATGACTTTTTAGATACAACACCAAAAGCATGATCCATGAAAGAAAAAAATTATTGATCAATTGGACTTCATTAAAATTAAAAACCTTGCTCTACAAAAGACATTTAAGAAAATGAAAAGACAAACCACAGACTGGCAGAAAATATTTGCAAACTGCATATCTGAGAAAGGACTTGTATCCAAAATTTACAAAGAATTCTTAAAACTCAACAGTAAGAAAATCAATTCACCTCACCAAAGAAAGCATGTTCTTATTTGCATGGCAAATAAGTTTATGAAAGTTGTTTAACATCATATATCATTAAGGAGTTGCAAATTAAAACAATGAGATACCACTACACTCCTATTAGAATGGCTCAAATAAAAAACACTGAAAATAGCAACTGATGTCAAGGATGTGAAGCAATAGGAACTCTCCTTCATTGCAGGTGGGCATGCAAAATGATACATTCACTTTGGAAAAAAAAAAAAAAAGATACATCCACTTTGGAAGACCTTGGGCAATTTCTTACAAAGCTAGACATTGTCTTACCATACATACAGGAATTGTGCTCTTAGGTATTTATCCAAATGAGCTGAAAACTTATGTCCATGCAAAACTTGCACATAAATGTTTATGTAACATTATTTATAATTGCCAAAAATTGGAAACAACCAAGATGTATTTCAATGGTGAATAGATAAGCAAATGAGCTATTAAGCCATGAAAAGACAGAGGAACCTTAAACAGATATTAGTAAGTGAAAGAAGCCAGTCTGAAAAGGCTACATACAATATGATTCCAACTATATGGCATTCTGGGAGATGCAAAACTATAAAGATGGTAAAAAAAATCACTTGTTTACAGGGTTTCTGGGGATTGGGGCATAGAGAGAGGAAACAATGAACAGGTAGAGAACAGGGAATTTTTAGGCAAAAACTATTCTGCATGATACTATAATGGTGGATATATAATGGTGGTACTATATGTACCCCAGAAAATCATATTCTTAAAGTTAATCCATTCTTGTGGGTGTAAACCCATTGTAAAATAGCATCTTGTAATATTGGTACATTATTGTAAGCTATGAACTTTAGGTATTAATAATGTACCAGCATTGTTTTATCAATTGCAACAAACATATCACACTAAATGCAAGATATTAATAATAGGGAAATTGTGTTTGTGTGTGTGTGGGGGGGAGATATACAGAAACTCTCTGCACTTTCTGTTCAGTTTTTCTGTAAACCTAAAAACACATATAAAAACACTATAAAAATAAAAAAAGAAAACATAGAATAGTGATTAATTGATATCAGAATGGGTAATTTGCTTTTTCTAAACATAGAATAAATGGAATACATCATTAAGGAAATTTTGTTAATTTACATATGTAAAATTTGAAGTTGTCTGAAGGGCAAATCTCACAAAATTTAAAGATAACTCAAATGGGAAAAATATTTATATCATCAATGAAAAACTGAAGTTTAATGAAATTTACTGCTCAAACTCATGAGCACTAAAACTCAAACTGAAAATGGACAAAAATATGAATAGGAAGTTCACAGAAGATAACAGGAAAAATGTAACCATTAATAGCAAATGAAATGTAATAACTAATACCCAACTTATTAATAGAGATACCAATTTTTAAAAAAGAGAAAAAACTGTCTTTTTTTTTTTTTTTTTTTCAAGATAATGCTCAGTGCTGCCAAAAAATGTAAGAAGGGTCTCTTGTATACAGCTGGTGGGAAGGATAAATTGGTGCAAACTCACTGGGAAAATAGCTAAACAATACAAACAAGGATAAATGAATATATTGATATTTAACCTTGGTAACAATCAGAGATGAGAATTAAGATTTATAGTGAAAGAAGTTCATCTCAAGGTTATAAATAAAAGCCAACAATTGGAAACGACCTAACTTTCAGTAATAGGGAAAAGGTTAAGCAAATCACACTTTTGAATAATCACTAATGATATACATATATTAATGTTTTTAGTATGACATTAGGTGGGAAAGTATATGTATGAATACATGTCAATTCATAAACATTTCTAAATCATTACATTATTGACTCCAGTGATCACAAAACAGGTGGCAATTTGAACACACATAAAATTTAGTTAAGATGTGTGTTTAAAAGTTTTGGTTTTTTAAATCACCAATGAGTGCTTTGGAACAATAACAATTTCTCTGTGATGTGATCTGTCCCAGAGCAAAGTGTTCAGTTGTCTTCACAAAACATGTAACCATCTATCCTGAGAGCTCTTCTTTTCCGTGACATAAGCTTGCATTTCAGACGTGTCACAATCACCTAACCATGACTCACAATCACTTTGTGTGGACACCTACATCAAATTAATTGTTGTTTACAAGGCCTTGGGACTACAGTAGCTCCTCGGGGCTTTTAGTTCACTGTTAGATCTATCACACAACGACAAGACAGTAAGTACATAAATTCATTTGGTTTCGAGTGTTACAAAGGACAGATGAGTTCAAATATTCCATAAGGTATTCTGCTAAATGGTTATTTTCCAGTGATATCCCATGGCTCTCACTAATTGAAATTGTCCTATAAAACATTCCTGATAGAGATGTCTGTATTTATGGTTATGACTCAGGCTTAGACTGAGAATTGCTTGAAAGCAAGAGTTTGTCTTATCATTCTCTGGGTCTCTAGTGCCCAAAGTGACTAGCAGATGGTAGATGGTAGATGTTCTCCTTTCAGATGAATAATTTCTAATTTACATTTGCAAATTAGAAATATCTTCTCTGAAAGAAGAATAACTTACATTGTTCCAGTGACTGTGCTCATGAAACACGGAAATACTCCATGAAATGGAGCTGAAAGAAATGGAGCTGAAAAGGGAAAAAATCCAAAAGCATAATAAATTATTATTTTGAATAAAGTTCTTTATGAAGTAAATGACCCAGAAGAATCCATCCTCAGTGGCTTTTACTCATCCAGTCATACTTCTGCAAAGTATGCTGTGGCATTGGCCCAGCATACACTTCATGACAGAAAGATATAATCTGTAAATACAGTGCATTACAATGCTCTCCTGCCCAGAATTAATTGATTTCTCTAGCACAAATGAAGGTTTTGTAGTTGTGTATTTATATTACCAACCAGACTTAAAATGTCAGCCATGATTTATTTTCTACTAAAGCAATTTTATAGCATTTTTTAATCAGGATTATCATCAGGTCCACCTATATGAACACCAAAAAATAAATAAAAGAAAAGTGATATAGATAAGACTATACAAAATTGCCATCAACAACTAAATATACAACTACCACTAGACTTACCTTCACTTTCTGTTTCCCCACCCTCTCCTCTCCTTTCATCCAAGACTACTATGAATTTTACTGCAACACTAATGCACTAGTGCTCCGTCTCTTGCTCCTTGGTAGCCTGAGGATGAATTACAGCTGTGCTGATTTTAAAAGGCTCACATATGATAACTTAGCTAAAGCAGAGATGCAAAATAAATAAATTATTTTTAAAGATGAAAAATAAATATAAATAAATCATTTAACCTAAAGAAATAATAAAATTAGTAGATTCTTCAATTCTTTCCTTCATATTCTTTAACAACATGCAGATGACTGAAAATCTGCAAGCTATTATTGACTAACGTGCAGAATAAAAATCGAGTTTAACTTGAAGTAGGCAGGTGAACAAGCAACACTTTTTTTAAGAAATCATCTTGCTATATTTAATCAGAATTGGATGAAAACTGTGATACAAGGTAGTTTTCCTTGGGCGTTTTTTCCACTTCAAGAAGGAATCTTCTCTTCCTGTTTATATTTCCTTTTGTTCCTTTTTCATGCTCTAGATCTTTCCTTTGCTCCCTTTAAAAACAAATTGATATGCTTTCCTATCACTAAAATAATAAACTCCCTTTAGACAATATTTAAGAACATAGGAAAGTCCTATGTATCACTTTATCTTATCAATTATCAATTATATTGACATACTTACATGACTCTCTCCCCAGAATGTAAGTTCCTTCTGCCAGAAACAAAAACTTTGAGCCTCCAATGCCTTAAACAGTGAGTGGCACATTTTATGGTCTCAATATATGTTTCTTATTAAAGTACACATATCAAAAATGCCCTTAGTTTAACCACTCAGAATGATATACCGTTTTATTTTTCTGTATGTTTTTCCAATTTTTTATTCTATTATTCCTGGGCCGTTTTTCTAGGTTGAAAAATAATTCTCCTGAAAGGAATTTTGATAAGAGAGCCTATTGCTCAAAAAACCCTCAAAGTCAAACAAGAGTCTCAAGTAGTGAAAATGAAGGCACTATAAAAGGGAGCTATTCCAGAAAGTCAGAGAACTTAAACCGTTTGCTAAAATTATGACACCTACTACTCCGCTGGCTTGTAATGTTGACCTTCTGTTGTTAAGATAAGAAATCAAGGTTTTCACTATAAGAGAAACAAGTATAAGATAAAAGAAGGTAAAGAAAAACCATGAAATAATACATATGAATTGGGAATATCAGTATGAGCTCAAAAGTTTTTTAGCTGTATTTTCTACTTTGTTCACTGAAGAGACCTAGAAACAATGACATTTCTGTAGCAACGAGGACATTTTGTGCCCAGATCTTGTATCCTAAACATCACTCTGCACTGAAGGCAATAAGAGGGTCTTAGACAAATGCTCATTCCAGGTCTTAGGCAAGGAAAATATAGAGTGAATCTGAGAAACTATGTTGCACCAGAAAGCAATAGAAGTATTCAAAGACTAACGGGGTTGTAGCAGCTATTTATTGCTGCATAACATATTACTCCAAACCTAGGTGCTTAAAAAAATAAACATTTACAAACTCACGGTTCTGTGGGTCAGGAATTCTGAAGGTGGCTTACGTGGGTCCTCTGATCACGTCTCTTACAAAGCCACAGTGACGTTGCCAGCCAAGCTGCCATCCTCTGGAGGCTCAAATGGGGAATGATCCACTTTCAAGCTCACTCACATGCCTTTTGAAAGTATTCATTTCTTCATGGGCTGTTGGACAGAAGGCTTCAGTTCCTCATTGACTTTCCTCAGTTCTCTGCTATGTGAGCCTCCCCCAAGGTCAGCTTATAGTATGGCAGCCGACTTCCATTAGAGTAAGTAAACAAGAGAAGGCAAGTAAGATGGAAGCCACAGGCATTTGGTAACCTAATCTCAAATGTGATATAGCATCACATTTGCCCTATCCTAGTTACTAGAAGTGAGTCACTAGGTCCAGCCCACACTCAAGTGAGGGGGTTACACAAACTCATAAATACTGGGTAGCTGGGTCATGGGGAGCCCTTCTAGTGGCTGCCTACTGCAGGGAATATGCCAAAGGTCAAAGGAAGCAGCTTGAATGGACTCTGACTCAATTTACCATTTGGAAAAATGTAAGTATCATTAAGAAGAATTATGCTGATTATGCAACACTTCATAGAAAAAAAAAAAAATCCATGAGTCTATAGTGAATTTGAAAGGTGAGGAATAAAAGAGAACGATCTTCTTTTTAAAAGAATGACAGCTAATACATATCAAAGAGGTGATAAAATTTTTAAATCACCATTTTTGCAAGCCTCCATTTTAATAAATGATTCAGGCAAGGATCATTAAAAGGACTAAAACCATTGGGTGAAATAAAGTTGTGTATCAGGGCAATCACATTGTACCAAAATATCATCTAACAGATTAAATGTTAATTATGAAGAGCAAAAATATCCACCTTTTTCAATAGAGATTCTGGTGGTCAGCACCTTAGTCAATCACTAATAGTGGGCCACCTTAATAATATATCCCTCCTGATGTAATGTAATACAAAGTATGCATCATCACTTAGGAAATCTTCTTGCCATCAATGTTTAAACTTAATCTAGTTAAGCTTCTAGAACGAGCATCCCGTTTCCAAGAAATATAGGGGGTAAAGGAATAAGTTGAATGACACCATAAGGAAGCAATCAGATAAATCTGTAATGTGAAAAATTCTCCAAGAAAATTGTCCTGAGCTTTTCAAAAGTCAAAGTCATAGGGTAAAAACAAAAGGATGGAGGAAGCAGATGTGGCTCAAGCAGTTGAGCTCCCACCTCCCCACATGGGAGGTCCCAGGTTCAGTTCCCAGTGCCTCCTGAAAAAACAAACAGAAAAAACCTACAAACAACAAGCAAAACAAACAAGAGAACCAACTCAGCTGATGTGGCTCAGTGGTTGAGCGCCAACTTCCCACAGACGATGTCCCGGTTTAATTCCTGGGCCCAGTACCTCAAAAAAATAAAAGTGGATGAAGACCTGTTCAAGGTAAAACTAAAGAAAGACTAAAACAAAATGCAATGAGTGACGCTTGATGGGATTGTGCGTAAGGAAAATATTTTCATAAGTCTCTGGGAGATGTCATTCAAAGAGGTCACAGATGCATACTACTAAGACAGAAGATGGAGTTTATTGAAGGAAAAGTTTAAGACAGACAAACAGAGTATGTACTCCCTGTACCTCTTATATCTCACAGTTTAGGGCAAGGATTCTTAACAAGGGGTCTATGAGCTTGAATTGAAATTCTAAAAAACATTATTCTTGTGGGGATGTGTTGATGCAGGTGTGATTTATTTATTAAATCATACACAACATAGTGTGGACTTAGTAAGGGTCCGTGGTTTTCACCTGACTAGCAAAGGAGTCTGTGGAACAAAAAGGTTAAGAACCCCTGATTTAGGGTGTACATAGATAAGCTCTAAATGCCTGGTTAATATCCTGGTAGAGGGTCTCTTCCATCTTGAGAAGAGCTTCTAAGACTATCCAGAATTTATCTCTCATCAGGGGAAAAATGGAGAAAATTGAAAATGAATCGGATATCAAATAAAATTGTTGAATTATGTAAATTTTCTTAAGTGTGATAATGGTTTTACGGATATGTGTGTGTGTGTGTGTGTGTGTGTGCATATATATATAAGTTCTTTATTCTTAGTAGATGCATGCTGAAGTATCCATAGATAAAGTGTCATGATGTCTGCAACTCATTTTCAAATAGCTTAAAAAGAAAAATTTGTGTGTGGAGAGAGAGAAATCAAATGTGGCAAAATACTGCCAATTGCTGAATCTCTGTGAATGATATGTGAATGTTCATTATTTTGGTCCTAAAACTTTTCTGTAGTTTTGAAATTTTCAAAATAAAAAGCTGGGAGAAAGTAAAGATTGTCTTAATTCTTAAGAAAAGTAGATGTACTTACATACAATATGGAAACATGCTTTCTAGTTCTTTTCTAATTTAAAAAATCAGTCATCTAAACTGCCTCAGAATCTAAACTATTGGGTGGCTTCCATTGGAAGTCAAACAAAATAATTCAAGACAAGTTTGTTCTTAGAACACTGAATTGAGGACATGGAAAAGAACATGCTCATGTAAAAAATTTATCTGGGTCATTTTGAATGTCTTTTTATTCTTATTTTGAATTTTATCTATTATACATAGTTGGCATATTGACAGTTATGGCCTAGACTGTGACATTGTTCCAGTACCATATGAAACAAAATCCACTGCCATTTAAGAGTATTTCTCAACTATAATTATGTTTATTATTCTAATAAAGCATTCTTTACATTCTACTTATTGCCAAGTCATCACTTGTAAACTAAGCTTTTTTTTTTTTTAAACAACATAAGATAGTGTTCCAAGAAACAAGTTAAGCGAATAAAAGAATGTTTTGCTTGCTACCATTCCCTGGCTTCCTATGAATATTTCTTTGATACCTGTGATTAAAGTATATTTTATTGTCCTGTCTGACTTCTCTTCCATGACATTCTTTTCCCTAATGTCCAATAAACATCAACTTCAGTTGAATATTTGAACTACCTACGTAATAGAAATCATATTTTCCCCCTCATTCTTTCTCTGATATTCACGTGTGATTCGCAACTACCTCTAAATCTTAAAACAGTAATCAACACTGAGGCTGGAAGGAAAGGCTCATTAGAATCAAATTTAATTAATTACACAGATGAAGTTCAGTACAGTAGTTTTAGATACTGAGCAAGAACCCTACATTTATTTCTTCACTGTGAGAATTTTAATAAACTTAAAAGCTTAGGTTCCAGGAAAAGGGAAATAGCTAAAAAGTTCATCAGCATAGCTTTCAGAGAATAGCAGTGCAAGCTTCTCTAAGGTGTGTTGATTCAAATAGAAAATAGGGATTTGTTTTAGACCATTTTAATATATGAAAAAGTATTTTAATCAACATAATAGTTTAAAATAAACTGTACAGAATTAAAAAGAGAAACTTTTCCCTTAAAATAAGAAAATAGATTTTGGTATTACAGAGACCTGTTTTGACTATATGTTTGACACTAACTCTTCAAGCTTATGTAGATTATTTAATATCTGTACTTGAGTTTCCTAATCTGTAAAATGTGTAGCATTTTCATTGTGTTATTGGGAAGAATAAATGAACAAATGTATATAAACTTGTTAGTACAGAACAAGCCCTCAACAAATGCTAGTTGTCTACCAAACTGTTCCCCAAAATTGGCCTGCCAGTACTATATCTTTCTTTACAAAGACAGTATTTTAATAATTGTGGTAAAAAAGCAATTTCCCAATCACTTCTAAAATTATGTTTGACTTCCAAAATCAAGTCTGGTCACAACCACTATGGGTCTGACTTTATAAAAAAAAAAAAAAACATCAAAGACTAAAATAAAGGGTTTGATTGAGATGATTTTTTTTTTTAAGTCATAGAATTCTAACAGTGTTTAATTTTTTTTTCTAGATATGATTCTCTCTCTTTAAATATAATGCACATTAATATATAATTCGTATAAATCTAGGACAGTATTAATCAGATTAAAGTTCAAGCATTTTTTAATTATTATTCCCCAAAGAGGTAGCTGATTATAACACAATTAAATGGAGACAGGAACAAGAATATCAACCTTGACAAAGTGCATTGTGGGAAAAATGAAGAAACTACTTCCACAGTCTCATCTAACCAGGGTTGCTCCACACAGATAAGTCAAGCAAAAGGATTGCAGACGCACTGAACCTTCTGTTTCCATCACATTAATCAAGGTCTCAAATCACTGTATTCAGAACATTCTTAAATTTCACATCCAATTTTTCTCATTATAGATTTGACCTTATTCCTTGAAAGAAGCCTCTTAAAATAGATCCCAGTTCTTGAGGTGGTATGCAAGGCTTTATTTCATTTCATCACAGTGTCGCAGCGTTCAAACAGTAGACAGAATCACCACTGTTATAAACTGATGTGGGAGGCGTGACCCTAATATCGCCTCACTACTCACCTTTCTACTTCCCATAACATCAATTATCTCTTTATTCTATGACTTAAGATTGTTTTTAGATGATGGAGTTAAAAGCAAATTCAACTCAGAAATGGTTGAGAGATGCAGAACGAAGAGAATGAAATTAAATATGTGCCCTTTAATGCTGTTTGTCTAATCTTCCTAAAGAATATGGGAGCTCTAATATCTATAGCATGAGCTTATGACCTAAACAAGACAGATCAGTGAGGAGTTTTAACCGCCTCACAGCTGTACTCTCAAAGGTACAAGCAAAAGGAAGAAAGGAGAGCAGTGCTTTGAAAGTATGCATTTCTCCTTAAAGATACAGCCCCCTTTGCATTATTTTCCACTTCCTCTGAAGAAAGAGGTGGGGGAATGTCACAAAGTATTGCTTCAAATTTATACCCATAAATTTGCCAATTTGGATTGCTGCTTTCTTCCCAAAGGCATTTAACAATTTACTTTTTACATTGGCCACATGCTGAATATGATCCTAGCTTCCAAGAAAAGGATCTGTTCAGGCTGAGTGAATATGAGTATGTGGCGCCCCTCAGTGGCCATTAAGAATATCAGCACAGTTCAAGGTTAGAGGGGGAAAGTGATGCTTTGAATTATTACCAGCAAGAGACTTTTTTTTTTTTTCACCACCTGGTAACAGCTAGTGTGTATGTAAAATTGAGACTAAGAACAGGTAGATGTCAAATCCAGAAGGACTTTTCTTGTACAGAAAATCAAATTCAAGTAACAAAAGCACCAAAATAAAGTTTCCCAGAACTTCTGAAGCTTAAGAAACGTGTCTAGACTTACGGGAGAAGAGATGGCAAGAAAGAAGATTGAAGCAAGACCTCACCTCTTACAGTGTTTCATTAGTAGTTTCAGGTTTTTAAAAAGTAGCAAAATTCTGTAACACCAGGGAAAAAGTTAATATTAGAATATTCCAAACCTGACAAGTAATTTGGAAGGGGAACTGACACAATAAAAAAGTTTTTAATATTTAGAATATATTCCAGCTGAGAGTCTTCAATATCAGTAACTCCCAGAGGTTCCTGCAGACATGTCAACGTTTACATGCTGAGATTTTGCCCTTGGAGTTTCACAGCATCAGCATTTCTGGGCCTTGGTCCAGGTTTCAACCGTGTCCCACATACATTGCCTTAGTTCTTTTAAGAGTTAAACCTTCACTGTAGCCTATAATTCAGAGCAGTGGTGCAGTGGTTATGTTCCCACCCATTCTTGGTCATAGCTTCTAAGGAGGGAAATGCTTTGGAACAAAGTTGGAAAGGTGTATCTGTCTTCCAAATGTATAAACCTCTATATTTGCCAGAGCCAGTCAGACCACAGGCACTATGTACAGACAATTCACAAAACACACCAAACATGAAGTAACCGCTCAGGTAAGAGCTGGGAGAGAGGCTAGCCCCTGTCTTACCAACAAGCTTTACTCATCAATTCTGTTACCTTATCCCATCCCTTAATGTGTATCCATAAGGAATTCATGCCACAAACCACTTTATTTTTTCGTTTTTTAAAGATACTTAGATTACATAAATGATACATAAAAAGTGTAGGGGATTCCCATATGGCCCACTCCCTACCCCTCCCATACTTTCCCACATTAATAACATCCTTCATTAGTGTGGTACAATTGTTACAATTGATGAACACATATTGGAGCATTGCCACTAAGTGTGGATTATAGTTTACATTATAGTTAAACTCTCTTCTGCACAATTTTGTAAGTTATGACAAGATATCTGTATCTGTCATTGCAACGTCATTCAGGACAATTCCAATGTCCCGAAAATGCCCCTATATTACACCTATTTGCCCCCTCTCCCTCCACATCGGTGGCCACTGCTTCCACATCAATGATAAAAGTTCTTCCACTGCTAGAATAACTATAAGTCTATAGTAGAATAACAGTAAGTCTATTCTAGTCCATCGTTCATTCCCCAATCCTGAAGATTCTGGGATGGAGATGCCACTCTGCCTCTAACTGAGAAGGGTCTTAGATCCCATGGGGCAGATGGATGAGACTCTCTTGCTTACAGTTGTAGACTCTCTCTCTTCCTTGGGATATCCATTATCATTTCCTTGTTAGTTGTCCTGGGTGAGTCCAATGAACTAGAGAGTAGGTGTTGCAACTCTGTTGAGATTCAAGGCTGACTGGCACATGGACAGCCCAAAGATTTAAGTCTCTTGGACATACACCGACCAACTCTAGTACTAACTATAGGTTCAAATATAAGGGGCAGAAGAGCCATCCAAACCACCTTTTACCCTTGTCTTTGTCATTCCCTTCTTCCCCCATTCTATACTTTTACCTGGCGCCTGCTTCTCCCTAATACAACTGCCAGTCTTCCAGGCCAGTTTCTATTTCCAAATACTCTTCTTTTCTAGGTTCAGAGCTTGACTCCCCTCTCTTGGCTTTTCATTTCCCTTAATCTTCTTCTAATGAACTTTCCTCAGCTTTCTGTTATTAGTAATTTGCTAAATAGAGTCTGTTAAGTGATAAATTACCAAAGAGGCATCTACTACAAAGAATTAGAGTCATAGAGGCTAGAGCCTCAAAGGGTCTCCAAATATAATGTGACAGAGCTCTCAACTTACAAGTTGTTAAGGTGCCTCCTGGATTTTTTCAGATACTGAAATTGAGGCTTAGAGCAGATATTTTGCTCACTGACAAATACCTGGAACTGTCAGTGTCTTAGGACAGAACATTTCTCATTACTTAATATCACCTCTTATGTCTAACAATGCAGAAAAAGTTTTCAGGAAAGGGTTAGGTTTTTGATACTCTGAGCATAGTCGCTTAAAGAAAAAGCCACCTGCCAACCCTTATATATGAACCTCTGTGTTAGAAACAGTCTGCTTTTTAATTATAACTATTTTGTCTTGTATATTCACCATTTTTTCCTTCAATTCAATATGAATTATTAGCCCTTTTATGGCAAATGTCTCTACACTGGTTATTGTGTATGAACATAAAATATGCTTTCATTTTAAGGTGTGTTGTTTTCACCTGCCAGCTGCCATTAAAAATTGCATCTGCTGAAAGTGAGCCTTCCTGCTAGTTTGTTTTGTTTTGTTTTGTTTTGTTTTGGTTTGGTTTGGTTTGGTTTGGTTTGGTTTGGTTTGGTTTGGTTTTGCCAGTGAAGGTTAATTGCAGTTCTGCTCCCAAAGCTGCCTCACTGCTGTGGAGTTAACCATGGTTTTTTTTGGCTGGGAAAGGTTTATCAAAGGTCTGGAATCCAAAACAAAGGCAGCCATAAATATCAATTAGATCCAGGTCCTATGCTCCCGCTGCCTTCCTTTCACAGCTTAAAGCAGCAAACCCAGCTTTAGTGAGGCTGTACTCTTCTAAACCCATTGGAAAGACTGGCTGAGGGGCCTGTTTCCATGATCATTTTGGACCACAAATTCTCCATCCTGATGGAGATAAGGACAAGGAGGCGCTGGTGAGCCAGTGTGCCATGCCCTGCTCCCTACCTTCTCTAAACAGCTTCTCTTGAATGTTTGCAATTATATCAGGCCTTAATTAATCAGTTATGTGTATAAGTGACAAGTGACTCTGTTATCTAAAATTTATTTTGCCATAGGATAACAATTTGAGAAATTGAAAACAGAAATTGATTGTAGGACACAGAACATCCAAAGCAAAGTAAAAACTGCATGTACTTTCCAATTCTGGCAGAAATGTGTAATATGTATTTCTTGCCTGTCTTGTATATTTCTCTTTTTAAAAACCACTTGCTTTTTATAACAGAAAAATATATAGCTATATATAAACACATCAAGATGTAGAAGTCTAAAACTGTGTCTATCACATTCAGAAGATTAGATTCCCTTTAAAACATTCAGCTATTGAAGTAAACAGAAAATTGCCAGTAATTTAACAAAATCATTGAACTAGTAACACAGGTATAGCTTTAACCTTTCATAGTAGAAGATGGCTATAGTGACCTCTAGTGTTCTTATGGCTAAATAGTCAACAGTTATAAAAAGAACAGCTTGCCCCTTTTCATTGTGGTTAATAAAAATCAAATCAAATTGTAATTTCTGGAAATTAAAGGGATCTCACTAGCAAGTCTGGATTTATAAGTTACTATCTCTATGGAAAAGAAGATAAAATTTTTAATCACCATCATCTCATCATCCTACCGAAACCACTTTCATTTTTGCCTTTAACCTTCCAGTCATTAGTCACATGAATTCATATTAGCAGAGTCACATTTACATGTATTTTGTTCCATACAGTAATCAAATGTTCTGCAGTTTTAGAAAAATACTTTATATTCCTGACTTCCAACTTGGAACACAAATTATAAACAGGGACATCAATGGGCTTATCACTGGGAAAGTGTTAGCTGCTGACATTCTGTGAAGTTTTCTTTGTGGCATGGTTTTAGCCCCAACTACCAGAATATAGATTCTACTAGACACGAAGGAGTTCACTAGATATGGTCACTAAACATCAAAATTAATGTATTATTCAAAGTATAGAGAGCAAACACCTAATAGGAAAATTTCTAGATCCCTAGAATTTTGGTGTTCAGGTTCTGATCACCTGCAGGAATCAAAAAGCAAGTTTGAGAAAACAAGAAAAAAAAAAAAAA
>JAQZBX010014291.1:0-38812 GCA_029593785.1 Cabassous unicinctus
AAAAAAAAAAGGTGAGAATGGTCCTAAATATTGGACTGATTTAAAGGCATTTGTATTCCCATGTTCCCCACCTCCCTCACCTCCCATAACATCCCACATAAACATCTTTCATTAGTGTGGCACATCACTTGCAATGGATATACACATCCTGGGGCTTTGCCACTAAGCATGGACCATAGTTCACATTGTAGACCATACTCTATTCCACACAGTTCTGCATGTCATATGCTGATGTAAAATGGCCTATATCTGTCGTTGTAATATCACTCAGGATAATTCCCAAGTCCTGAAAAAACCCCTGTATTACAACTGCTTTTCCCTTCCCTGCCCCAAAAGCATCCAGTGGCAACTGGCTCCACCTCACTGTTGTAATTTCTTCCATTGCTTGAATCACAATATGACTACAACAGAATACCAGTGAGTCCACTCTAGTCCATAGCTCTTCCCCCAATCCTGAGGAGTTTAGGATGGTGATGTCCACTCCACCTCCAAGTGAGAGGGGGCTTATATCCCATGGATACGGTGGATGGGATTATCCTGCCTGCAACGGCAGGCTCTCTCTATTCCCTGGAATGGCCACTGTCCATCATCGTCTCCTCACCAGGGGACTTGGGTGAGTCCATTGAGCTGTAGAGTAGGAGTTGTAGCTCCACCGAGATTCCAGGCACAGCTGGCACATGGGCAGGCCAGAGGCTCCAGTCTCTGGAAGTACACCTACAAACTCCAGCATCACATATAGGTTTGAATAGAAAGGACTGATGGACCATGAGCAGAAAGGACTTATTTGAGTCCAACTCTGCCACTCTCAGGAGCACAGATTCCAAAGTAGAGCCCACTGATAAGGCACCAATCTCTGGAGCTATACCCCCTTACATAGGCCCTGGGTGTCTCCAGAGCCCTCAGGAGCCCCTCTGTGTGGGGTGATATCCACTTTGGTGTTCTATGAGATCCTCCTGAGGTGTGCATAAGCGTTACCTCTGGGATGACCTCTCAACTCTTTTTGAAGTCTCTCAGCCACATAAACTCATTTGTCTTTACCTTTTCCCCCTTTTAGTCAAAGTCTTTTTCCAGTCATATTGCCAGTTAGCACTTGGTATTAATCCCTCTGTTGCCAGGAATGCTCATCCCCGGGAGTCATGTAAATTACAGGGAATCCCTGTAATTATTGTGTAACATTTATGTAATCTAAGCATTAAAAAAAATATATATATATATATAACAACTAACATATACCCTATGATCTCAGTCATATGAAATAGCCTATCTAAGTTGACAAAGTCAGAAACTAGAAAACAGGTTACCAGTGGCTGGGTGGGGGTGGAAAATGGGAAGATAATGCTTAATTACAATGAAGTTTCTGTTTGGGGTGATGTAAAAGATTGAAAATGGTTGGTGTTGACAGTTGTAGTATATTGGGACCATGATTAACAACATTGAATTGTATAATTGAAAATGGGAAATTTCAGGTTGTGTGAATATATATATATATCACCAATATATATCAGAAGAATAAAAATTAACCTACATATATATAAAAAAAAAAGAGAGATCCTTCCATCTGTACCATAAGATCCAGGCACCGTCTCAATCTGAAACAACGTGGACATCATCATCCCAAAATCCTTAAGTTTGAAGAATGAACAAATTTAAGGAGAGAATGTAACCATGTATGAAAGTAGACCTGTTATTTTTGTATTTAAGGAAGAACTTGTAACATTGATATAAAGATATTGCTTACCATAGGTTCTGAGTGGAGGAGGAGGGAAGAATGGGTGGAACATAAGGCATTTTTAGGGCATTGGAATTGTTCTGCATGATATCATAATGATGGATACAGGTCATTTCACATTTTGTCCAGACCTATAAAATTGTGTGGTGCCAAGTGTAAAATGTATTGTAAACTATATACAATGGTTAGCAGTAATGCTTCAATATTGGTTAATCAATTGTAAAAAATGTACCACACTAATGTAAGATGTTATTAATAGGGGGAAATGTGACAGGGGGAGGGTGTGAGGTATATGGGAACCCCCTATATATTCGATGTAACTTATCTGAAACTTCTTTAAAAATAAGATAAAAAAAAAAAAAGGCATTTGGAAAAATTTACTGAGGGACACCTAAAAATTAAAAAATGATGGAAAAGTGTGGCATATTTTATATTGAATTATACCCAATATTATAACGACATTAATTCTACCGTTGTTAATTTATAAATATGATGCAATTATAATTAAACTATATTTTTGTAAAATGATATAGATTCTAAATTTAGAATAATAAATGTTTATATAATTATTTATTATATTTTATAAATATTTTATATAATTATATTAAAACACCTGTATATATAATATATATATTATGTTTTATAGAAAAATAATAGGTGACCCTTACTATAATTGTGAAACAAAATAATATTAGGTGAGGAAATACATTTCCAAGTATTAAAGCTTATTCCTTCTATAATAATCTTAACAGCGGAAAAATAGTCTAATAATGATACATAATAGAAATCAGAAAAAAAAATCACGGAAACTAGGAATATTTCAAGGGATTTCATTATTGTCTTGTTAACTTCTACTCATCTTTATACATCAACAGAATGACATTGAATTCCATTTTACACCAGGTGCACACCTCACAATTTTCTTTGTTTCTTAATTGGTCACAGTTTGGGAAAACCTATTTATTTCATCATGCATTAGTTTTTGCCTCTTTCGCCAGAATGTATGTCATAAAAGCAGTCACCCTTTCTTCCTTTGCTCACTATTGTGTCCCAAGCACATAACATAGAGTTTTGAGTATATTAAGTGTGCATTATTTTGAATGAATGGGGAAAGGATAAATTATTCATTAAATGAGGCTCTGATATTCAGTTATATGGGAAAAGTTTAGGTTACTTTGTGGAATCTTTGTATTCCATATACTAAAATTAATTACAGATTGTTTAAAAAGTTAACTTAAAAAAAAATCATGATTTGTTCCAGATGAACATTGGCATAATGTTTAGGGTTGAGAAAATCTTTCTCAGCATAGTAGAGGAAGGAGGGAAGGAAGGAAGGAAGGAAGGAAGGAAGGATGGAAGGGAGGGAGGAAGGGAGGGAGGGAGGAGGAAGAGCGAAGGAGAGAGAGAAAGATATACATTTCTATATGTTTAAAAGCATCATCAATAAATTATAATGCATAGAAAAAATGGGAAGGTTTACTATAAATAACAGCATATTTATATCTTTTAAAACAAAGTATCCTTATTAATCAGTTGAAAAAAACATGCAAAAAACTGAAACACACTAACGAAAAAATATCAAAGGTCATGAACATTTATAAATAGAAGAAATATGAACAAATTGCAAACATAAAAATATCAATTATACTACTAACAAAAGAAAATACATAAAATAGGAAGCATCATATTTTTACATAATCAGCTAGGCAAAATGAAACAAGTATATATACTATAATAAATATCTATAGTATGTAAGATACATAATATATAATTATACATATACATATATATATAAAATTATCAGTGCTAGTACAGAAAATAATGGGCATTCCTGCAACAATGCCAGGAGCCAAATTACCAAAAATTTTATGAGATATTTATTTACTGTTAAACTATTATTTATTGAGTCCATAATTTGTCTTAGGCACTACAGATAAAGTGGAAATATAAACAAAAAGAGATATCAAAACCCCTTGCCACACAATAAGTCACAGAAAGACAACAAACAAGCTAATTCAGTAAAAAATATTATATAGTGGTAAATGATATGGAGAAAACAAGTAAATCAGCAAAGTATGATAGCAATAGTAGCAATAATTGCTTATATAGCACTGTCAGTATTCTAGATGTTTATACACTTTTCCTGATTTAATTTTCAAAGATGCACTGGAAGCATTTACTGTTACTATTCCTGTTTTAAAGATAATGAAAACAAAATTACAGAGATATGTGACCCAATCAATTTCTCATAGTATGTAAAGGCAGAGCCAGAATACAGAACTGAGAATCTGGCTCCAGCGTTCTCACACTGCACCATCATCAGGGGCTGAGGAGCACACCATAGAGATATCTGAGAAAAGACAATTCCAGTGTAGAGGAATCAAGTACAAATGCCTAAGACTGGCATAACCCTTGCAAGTATGAGGCCAGTGTAGTTAGAAGGATCAAGGGGGATGGTAGGTTAATGTGGATGAGGTCAGAAAACTAACAGGGGCCAGTTCATGTTGGGCCTTATGGTTCATTGTAAGGAGTTTGGATTTGACTTTGGATGAAATGAGCACCTTATCAAGATTCTGCTTTGAGAGATGAGATCACCTAAATTACTTTGTAAAAGGATTATTATGGGTACCATGTTCAAAATTGACCTTTGGGGGGGAAAGGATGGAAACAGGAAAGCAATTGGGAAGAAATTTGCATTAGAAAGGATGGTGAAGACGACTATGGGGTAACAGTAAAAAGTAGTTGGATGCTGGATAGTCTAAAATACTGGATCATTCTAAACAAAATATAAGAGAACATAGCATTGCATCCTTATTTTACTAATTAGAAAAACAAATCATGTATTAAAAGACATGCTTTGTCCTGGGTGAGACCAATGAACTAGAGAGCAGGTGTTGCAACTCCATTGAGATTCATGGGGGTGATGATGGACAACTAACATAACAAGGAACCAAGAGAGTTCACAATTGCAAGCAAGAGAGTCCCATCCATTGACCCTATGGGATTACAGCCCACTCTCTATTAGAGGTGAAGGGGACATCACCATGCCAGAATCCTCAAAATTGTGGAATAAACTATGGACTAAAGTAGACTTACTGATATCCTGCTACAGACTTATTGTGATTCAAGCAATGGAAGAAATTATATCATTGATCTGGTGGCAGTGGCCATTGGAGGTTCTGAGGGCAGGGAGAGGCAAAAAGAGGTGTAATACGGGGACATTTTTGGGACTTGGGAATTGTCCTGAAAGACATTACAATGACAGATATAGGCCATTACAAATCTTGCCATAATTTACAGAATTGGGTGGGAGAGAGTGTAAACTAAAATGTAAACTGTAATACATGCTTAGTGGCAATGCTCCAAAATGTGCTCATCAATTGCAATAAATGTAACTCATTAAAGAAAAAAATAAAAAAATAAAAGGCATGCTTTGTAAAGAATCTTAAATAACATGTAAAACCCTAAATCCTGCTGGTGAAAAAATGGTATTTATATCCAGTAAATTGCCACATACTCTTCGAGTCCAATTTTAATAAAATACATAAAAATATGTGAAAGAAGACAATTGCACTAAAACTTAAACAGCGGTAGATTTATACTAAATTTTTCATTTTTACTTCATATGAAATTTTATACAGGAGCACACTTACACTCTATTTATATTCTGGAAAAATGTATTTTGCAAAGAAAAGATATATAAAAATGCTCTATGAATATCAAGGATTTTTAATACTCCAAGGGTTTTATTAAATGCAAAAGCTTTTTGATTTTATTGAATTATATTAAGCAATAGAACAATATTTTAAAATTCTAGTTTAATTATAAATTAATAAGGAAAGCTTAATTTATTCTACCTATAATGTCAGGGTGATATGTTAGCAATTTGGACAAATATCCAAATAGATCCTTGCCTCGGACCATATGAAAAATTAATGTCATACCATTTTAAAACATTAACTGTTAAATAAACTGCAAACTCTATTAGGAAGCAGATTAAAAGGCCTTCTTATTGTTTTCATTTTCACACTTAGTAAAGAAAAATAAATAGGTTCATCTGCTTAAAAACTTAAAACTTCTATCTAAATAGCACACTCTGTTAGGAGGGGTTAAAACAAATCATTAAGTCAAACTTTCTCACTAAGCAGTACACTGGGAATGGAAACAAAAACAAATTATAATAATACATTGGAAGTGATTGTGACATTTAAATTGTTTGCTATCTGCTTTTGTTTTGCTTTGCTTTATTTATGTAAATATATTAATGTGGGAAAATGTGGGAAGTATGGGGACAAAGGCATACAGGAATCCCCTATATTTTTTATGTAACATTTATATAATTTAAGTATCTTTAAAAAAAAGAAACCAATTTTATAGGTTTTGAAAAAATATATAATGGCTTGTATCTTTCATTACAATGTCATGCACAACAAATCCAATGTCCCAAAGAAGTCCCATGTGATACCTATTCTTCCCTCTCCCTCCCCTCAGAACCTCTGGTGATCACTTTCTTTATATCAATGTTACAAGATTTTCCATTACTAGAATGACAATAAGTCTACTTTACCCATAGTTGCATTCACACATTATGTTTGTTCATTCCTCAATCATGAGGATTTTGGTAAAGTGATGGCCATTCTGCTTCTTATTGAGAGGGGTCCTAGATCCCATGGGCAGATGGATGGAAATGTCTTGTTTGAGGTTGCAGATTCTCTCTGTTTTGGGGGATGTGTGTGGCTCATCATCATCCTTCTGTTAATTTTCCTTTATAAATCTGATGAACTGGAATGAAGCTTTTGGCTGCAACTCTGTTGAAATTCAGTGCTCAACCAGTATATGAATGAAGATTTACTTCTCTGGAACATATATTTAATGGATTTAGTGCTAATTATGGGTTTAAATAAAAGAGGCAGAAGAAACGTGTGTAGGAAAATTATGAATGAGTCTAACTCTGATACACTGGGGAGATAGCTTATCATATATTCCAAGGTAAGGTCCACTGATAGTGTGCCAATTTCCTGGAGTTGTCTGCCTTGTCTATAGTGTCTAGATTCTTGAGATACTATTAACAGTGGCAGTTAGTGAGATCCACCTGAGATGTGCGTAAGCATAGCCTCTGGAATGTCCTCCTGACTAATATAGTCATAAAAACTTATTTTTATTTAATATTTCCCCCTTTTGGTCTAGGTCTTTTTCCAAATGTGTCGCTAATTGGCACTTGGTAAAAATCCCTTGATGTCAGGGAGGTTCATCCCCGGGAGTCATGTCTCACACAGTGGGGAAAGTGGTGAGTTTATATGCTGAATTTGTATTAGAGACATGCCACATTTGAGCAACAAGAAGTTGTTCAGGAGGTAACTTTTAGGCAATATATATTACTAGGTTAAGTTTCAATTTCACAGAGGTTCATAAATACAAGCATCAATATCAAGTGCCTGGCATATTGGTCTGTCCTTCTTTGTTAGGCACTGCCCATGTACTCTAAGGATTCTTTCCACTCTATTGGAGAATGTAGCAGGACTTCCTAGCAATTGATTAATCTTAGGTTAAGTGAAATCTGGAGCTGAGGCTTCCATTGTATACTTCCCTATGCACTGGGAAACAGAAACCAGGTCAATAGAGAAAGAAAAATAAGGAAACTCAGGCAAGAGAACCCATGAGGACTCAAGAGAGAGAAAGAGGGTGACTATCTTTATTGTTTCCCAGGCCCAAGTGCTTGCTCCTTGTGAGATGCAATTATAGTCTCTTTTATTGAATTTCATAACCTAGCACTCTAATTTTATTTTAAAACATCTCTTTTCCAATTATGTTTGTTTTTAGTGAGAGACTTGGAGTGGTGCCTATGACTTTAAGGTGAAAACTATTTTGTAAGAAAAGTAAAAGGATGAATGGATGCTTATTTAATCAATTTGCTGAATTATATGACTGTTCCACTATGATCTATATAATGAAACAGGTTTTAGAATGGTTCTAGTGACCCAAGAAATGCATACATGTTGATAGTAGACAAAATGAAGACATGTTGATAGTATATTTCAGGGTTATATATAACCACTCTCATCCCCTGATCTGATTCTGTTTTTTTATACTTTCTGTCATTTTTGCTCTCATCTCACTAAAAAGCCCAAGAGTCAGCCTTAGGCATGACTAGTAATCAGAACATGTCTGTATTTCAATATAAGACATCATAGTAGAATAGAAAAAAGCTAGTATTTGGAGTCTGATGGTCTTGAGTTCAAATTTCATTTCTACCACTAGATAGCAAAGTGATTTTGGGTAATATCTCTGAGTCCCCTTCCCATAAGCTTCTCAAAAACCACCTCTGAGGGTGGACAAAAGATTCACAGTAGCTTTGACATTATTAAATTCTAGGTAAGCGGTACTCACGAAACTCAGGAATCAAAGCTGATTCCATCCTTCAGTTACAGTTTATTGAATAATATAGGAAGCATATCAGACATTGTAGTAAGATTTACATGGATTTCATCCTAAATCCGCCACTTACCAGCAGAATTATCTTAAAAAGATTTATGTCTATGAAAAGAAACTGTAACAGCATTGTTGTGAGGGTCTTTCATAAAAAGTGAAAGCTCCAACTGATAATTATCAAAGATGAAGAATATCAAAATATTGGTTTTCTTCCTATAATGATTGTAAAAGAAATGTCCAGGAAAAAAAAATCATCATCATGAAATAACACAGATTTCAAATATCACCTTTGAGGAATATGTAAGTTTATCCACTCTCTACTTGGATGGACTGGGTTAAAGATAACCAGGATTGAACTTGAACACAAGCTCTAGGAGATCTCAAACAAAAGGTCAAGCACAGGCACTTATAATCAGTAGAGTAATGATGTAAGACTCTGCAAAATAAGGCAAACCTGACCATCTTTACATTAATTCAGCTATACTTCATATATTTGATACCTGATTACACTTTCATAGAAATGGAGTTCATGGCATTAAGTAAAAGAGATAAAATTGACAAGAAAAAAATAACCCTCAGCATAATTTACTCGACAAAACGTATGTGATTATTAATAGAGTGGATGAAGTAGAGTTACTCTAAATATTACATATATATTTGCGTAGGGAGGAAAAATGGATACATGGATAATAAAAATGATGGCCAGAATTTCCTGTGAGCCAGCTATGTGCCAAGCAATATTTTATTCACATTTATTCCTCCTAAAAAGCTTCTAAGGAGTATAATAATCTCATCTCCGTTTTACAAATAACAAAACTTAGCAACAGAGAACTTAACTAAAAAATCCGTGGATAAATAGTTAAGAAGTGGTAAAAACAAAGGCTCAACTCAGGCATTCTGACCTAGATCCCTTATTCTAAACTATCCTAATAAAAAAACAAGGGATGATACGTACACAGAACAAGGCTGGTACACAAAGCCCATTTCATTACCATCTTAGACCTGTATTTAAACATAACTATATTATCTTAGCATTAATGTTATTTTTCCTGCTCCACACCAATATCCTTGCACTGCTGGGAACAGTGTGATAATTACATATAAGTATAATCAGTTAGACACAGAAAACAAATGATGCACAAGGCAAAGGGTGGGAAAAACAGATAATTACAACACAAACATTGTTTGCTAACAAACATTGCATACTGAGGACAAGTGTTATGATTGTATTAAGGCACTAATTTTATTAAAACTGTTAAAACAATGTCAGGTGTAATAAAATTATTGCATATGTAGAATAAAGCTTGCTGAGTCAGTGTCCATTCTTGGTGTAAGGCATCATGGTGTTAGACTGAACCTATTAGTGTAAGCAAGAGTTGCCTATAGAAAATCTTTTGTGAAAAAAGGACTTTCATACCTTGTCATTAATAATATTTACCAATATACCATTATAATGTATATTGCAGTTTCACTGCCCTGAGTTTGTCTTGATGATTGCTTTGCTGACTGCCGCTTTCACATTCTTGTTCCTTAGACTCTAGATCATGGGATTCAGCATGGGAATCACCGTGGTTAAAAACACAGCCACCATTTTCCCATGCTGTACATACTCCTAGTCGGCCGCCTAAGATACATGAATATGAGGGTCCCCTAAAATATGGTGATAGCTGTCAAGTGGGACCAACAGGTGGAGAAGGCCTTCTTCCTCCCATCAGCAGAGCACATACGTAGAACAGCTACTACAATGAGGGTGTAGGAGATTAGGACCATCCCAAGGGAATATGTGAAGTTAATGCCAGCGATGACAATCGTTGTGTATTCTTTGATGTGGACTCCACCACAGGCAATCTTGATGAGAGGAGGATCTGCACAATAGAAGTGGTTGATTTAAAAATTCCCACAGAAGTACAAGCCACACTTCCACAATGTGCATATTAGACTAACAGAGAATCCATAGACATAAGGCACAGAGATGAGTCAAACACAGACAGTCCTAGACATTTTGCTGCCATAAAACAAAGGGTTGTAGATGGCCATATAGCAATCAAAGCCATCACTGCCAAGGTATAGACTTCCACATGGACTAGGGCAATGAAAAAGTAACATTGCACCAAACACCCCACATAGGAAATGGTTTTTGTCTTCGATAACAAGTTTTCCATCATTTTGGGGATCACATTGGATGAGAACCACACATCTACAAAAGACAAACGACTCAAGAAAAAGTACACAGGACTCTGAAGCTGGGGACTGATGCTGATCACAATGAATATCCCAATGTTTCCTAAAAGAGTGACCAAGTAAAATACCAGGAAGACCACAAAAAAGAGAACCTGTAGCTCCTAGTGACTGGTCAACCCCAGTTGAATAAATTCTGCCACATCTGTGAAATTTGGCATTGCCTGGCATGGACACAGTCTATTGCCTGAGGAGAAAGATAAAACCTGAAGAGATTTTTTTCATTGCTGAAATATTTGAGTCACGTTTATCCTTATCTAATTCAAATCATTTAGAAAACAATTTAGATTTTGTATAACGTTCAAGAGAGATATAATATAGGAATAATTGTTACCTTCAATAGGTCTTACAGACAATTACCACTTATCTTTTTCCAGTTTCTTATCTGTCAAACAGATTACACTCATTACTAAAATATATAGTACTAGAATTAGGAATTATATCTTTGCTAGATTATTACAATAGGCATACCTTAAAATCGGAGAGTATAAACATGACAAAAGTTGGACTGAGAGTTGCAAGCGAATGTCTAAACCAATTCCAATATATTATTTGATAGAAAAGAAATTTGAGACCTGGAAATGTATAAACCCAAGGTCAGCTACCCAATTAGCAAAAAACAAGGAAGAAACAAGGGGAGTTTTTTTGACACTCTATCAAATACTGTTTCCATGTATCATAGTGACTCTCAATGTCAACAAATAAATGTGATATTATCCATTTTTACAAGCCTTTGAATGTAAGCTCTTCCTGTATTATTTTATGGGACAATGGACTTATATGTTGGCCTTACAATCTAGTTAATGACATAATTATCCTAACTTATGCCAAACTATTTTATCATATGCTTTAAAAGTAGGAGATTCTGCCTCATATTTTATTTTACTTTGCTATACATTATTCAGATTTTATTGCTACCATCTGCAGGGGTGAGGTAAGAGGAAATTAACAGCATAAACGCTTTCTGTTTTTTTAGTAATCTCAGAAAAGTAAACTACAAGTGTATCAATCGCTAAGCATCACTATCAAAATATAACAATAGATAAATATCTTGCGGTAACACGTCAGTGATGTGTTTTATTAATTACAGTGGCTCATTTCATACTCCACTAGTTTTCAGAAACAATATCACCCCTAACCATTCAACCCTGAATTTAATGTCACTACAAATAAAATATTTCCAAACATTATTTTCCCCAGTTGGTTTCTTGCAAGAAGTGAAAGTGCTTCAGGAAGTATCTGTAGGATTAGGACCATTCTGGGAATTTTAGCTCTCCATAATAATAGTGTTTGAGTGCTTAACTTTCAGTGATATATAAATGGGCCTTTGTTTATAATTGGTTTCATTCACTTATTATGCAAACATCAAGGACAACTAGCATATGCAGATATATTTGTTAGATTATATTACAAACTAATCTGAATTCTGGAAATGTGAAGGTGAACAAAATATACAAAATTCCAGCTATAATCATAATTCACTCTTACCGAAGAGAAATAAACAATTAAAAAAATGATATTTTTGAAAGTAGGAACAGATGGGACAAAAGTTTAGCAATAATGTTTAATATGAGAAATAAACACACTATGTTTAAAATGAATTGAGTATATACCTTTAAAAGCACTGAAGTTTTAGTTCTGATCTAAGTTTCTCCTTATTACAGATTTCCATAAGTGTAGCTTATCTGTTTTGGTTCAAGTGTGGAAATAGCCAGATGAGAGATGTAGACTATGGAAATAGATCTAAGCTCATGGACTTTCCTATGTAAAAACTCCTGACCTTGGCAGCATGAACCCATGATTCTCTAATTGACAGAGCTTGAACTGGGTTAATGGTACTACTATGTAATTTTAAGCATAAAATATTATATAAAATATTAAGCATCTTAGAAATACAAGGTAATAGTATCTTTCATAAAAGAAAATCAGTATTCCAATCGATTCTCTAATTTTGTCTCAGTTTCTGTGTGGTGTGTGAATTTCTCTTCCTTTACAAATAATCGTTAGCTCTCTGGTAGTAGAGTTTGTCTCATTCACCTTGGAACCCCTTATGTTGCCTAGTATAGTCATTAAATACATATAAAAAACAGATATTCAGGAATAATCATAAATACAATTTTTCAAAGATTCCTGATCTTTAGATCAGCTTGATATAATACATTAAAAATTCCAATATTTTAAAACGAAGAAATATTTTTTCTCGTAACAGTAACTGCAGCTTTAAAATATTAAGAATAGTTAACTTACTGACTGCATTCTAAGCCCTTTGCAAGCAAAGGTGCTATGAAACAGGTTCTATTAATATCTGCATTTGACAAATGAGGAAACTGAAGCACTGAGAGATCCAGAGCTTCCCTGAGTCAGGCAGGATTAATAGGATTGAAATGTAAACCAATAAGCTGGCTCTTGTGTTATAAACTTAACCAAATCATATGGCAGGCTTTTCAAGAAATCTATTCTATTATTCTAGTTATTTTAATTTAAAATTCAGTTTGATTGCCTTTCCAGATTGAAGAAAGTTATCTTTTTGATAGTTTGTCCCTCATGTTCTAGCTGAGTTTTGTGTGATTCTTCCCATTGCAGGCTGGGTTACAGACATAGTAGCACATTGCTTCCCCATTCCCTCCAAAGTTAGGTGATTCCAACAACCTAATACCAGATGACTAAGTACTTTTTATTACATATTACACATTATATTATCTATCTAGACATTCAGGAGGATGGAATATAAAATTTAAAATTACAGACCCATTTGTATTAACCGTTTGGGAATTCCTCTTGGAGAAAAACAGTGAAGAACAATCACTGGTCTAATTATTCATACTGACTCAATATTCCCCAATCTTTTCTTACATATTTTAAAACAACAATGTGAAAATCAATGGTCTTTAGCTGTGAAGAACAGTGAAAGGAGAAAAAATAAGAAATGAAGAATTTTGTAAATGCCCATTATAATGAGTTCATTCTTAAGTAGTTTTGAATACGCTATGGATAAAAATATGAAAATTTACCAGAAATATAACTTCAAACAGTAAAATATTGAATTAACAATAAACATATGGATAAAGTCTTCATCTTCTTTTCAAATAGTGATTAAAATAAAATGCTTGTGCTGCATAAACCTGAATTGCAGAGCTTAGAACTTGCAGGTTTACCTTCAACAGAGGAGTACAGCAAATGAGTAAAACCTCAACATTTAAATTAGAGTCTTGGAAACTGGGAATATCTCCCTAAGGAAACTTTCATATAATTATGAAAGGAATAGTAATTAAAATTCTAGAAATAGCTCAGGGGTAGGATAAAGAAAGAGGCATTAATTGGAATAATAATTCTATAATAAAATCAAGAGATCAAAATTCTTGACATCATGCTGTAATCTGTCTACTACTTTCAAATGGGTTCTGTCATCTTATCATCACAAGTGGAAACCATGCATCTCAAGAAAATATTCTTGGTTAGTATCATGCAAAATTTGATTAATCACTTTCTTTTCTGTGTTTATGTCTCTACTAAGCACCATCTTTCAGGTAAAATGATCTCAGCAATTTATGTCCTATGCATTGCGAAGTAATTTTGACAGATGAAACATGTTTCAAAAGTATGGAACACCTCACAATATTTGGGGAGAATGAATTCGAGTAGAGGACATTAGTGAAGTAATAGATAGTATTTTTTTTCCTTTTTTTAAAAAATGTGGGTATAAATAAAATTTATCACAATATAAACCACTATTTGTAAAATGATATATAAATATATATGCATATAGGTGCAATTGCTTACATAAATGTTATTTTTATATATATATATATTTTAAAAGATGCTTAGATTACATAAATATTACACAAAAATTACAGGGATTCCCTTGTTCCCCACCTCACACACCTCCCATAAAATCCCACATAAACATCTTTCATTAGTGTGGCACATCACCTGAAATGGATATGTACATCCTGGGGCTTTGCCACTAAGCATAGATCAAAGTTCACATCATAGACCACAATCTCTCCCACACAGTTCTACATGGTATATGCTGATGTAAAATGGTCTATATCCATTGCCGCAATGTCACTCAGGCCAACCCTCAAATCCTGAAAAAGCCCCTGTATTATAACTGCCCTTCCCCTCCCTGCCCTGAAAGCATCTAGTGGCCACTGGCTCCACCTCACTGCTATAATTTATTCCATTGCTTGAATCACAATATGTCTACAACAGAATACCATTAAGTCCAATCTAATCCATAGCTCTTCCCTCAATCCCGAGGGGACTGTGATGGTGATGTCCACTCCACCTCCAAGTGAGAGTGGGCTTATATCCCATGGATACAGTGGATGTGATTATCCTGCTTGAACCTGCAAGCTCTCTCCATTCCCTGGGATGGCCACTGTCCATCACCGTCTCCTCACCAGGTGACTTGGGTGAATCCATTGAGCTGTACAGTAGGAGTTGCAGCTCCACCAAGATTCCAGGCACAGCTGGCACATGGGCAGGCCAGAGGCTCCAGTCTCCGGAAGTATACCTACAAACTCCAGCATCACATACAGGTTTGAATAGAAGAGACTGGTGGACCATGTACAGGGAGGACTTATTTGAGTCCAACAGTGTCACTCTCAGGAGCACAGATTCCAAAGTAGAGCCCACTGATAAGGCATCAATCTCTGGGGCTATCCCCCTTTATATAGGACCTGGGTGTCTCCAGAGCCCTCAAGAGCCCCTCTGTGTGGGGTGATTTCCACTTTGGTGTTCTATGAGATCCTACTGAGTTGTGTGTTAGTGTTACCTCTGGGATTACCTCCCAACTCTCTTTGAAGTCTCTTAGCCACATGAACTCATTTGTCTTTACCTTTTCCCGCTTTTATTCAATGTCTTTTTCCAGTTGTGTTGCCAGTTGGCACTTTGTATTAATCCTTCCTTTCCAGGGAGGCTCATCCCTGGGGGTCATATCCCACGTTGGGGGCAAGGTAATGCATTCATATGCTGAGTTTACAAGCCTCTCTTTGATCTATCTATTGGCAGCTTACTTGGTTGCTGCCAAATTGAGTGACTCATTACTAAAACATTCATTAGTTTTAGATCACATTTATTGAAATATTTGTCATTGTTGGCAAATTGGGGTTTAAGGTATTTTTAATTTATTTCATAACTTATTTGTGCATGCTTTTCTTTATGTATGCGTGTATGTATGTATTTAGTGCTTTCCAGAAAAATCACTGGTTCTTTTCTCATCCACGATTTGCTGTTACCAACAAACTGTTTCTGGAATATAAAGATACTTCCCTTTTCCTACCCACTGTAATCTGAGATCTTTCCTTTCCTCCTTCTTCCTTGGGATTTTCCCCCATATTAGATGACCTACTTCTCATCTCCTGGTTGGAATTTACATGACAGCAATAAAATGGAGCTTGGAAAAATAAGAGATGATTTTTCTTCTTTCTTAGGAAGGTAGTGACTTAATAAAATACAAGGAGAAACATTATAGGTTTCCTCTGCCCAAAGCCAGGGACAAGAAGATGTTGTGTCATCTAATTGTGAATTTGTAAAAGAAAGAGACAAGGGTATTGTCAAATCTATTAACATTTCTCTTTATTCTGCAAGGATATCTGCATCATCATCTTGGCCCCATCATAAATAATTAGCCATTTTCCATACATCTGGAGAAGAAAACTGTTTTATGTTCTCAGCCTACTCTGTCCAAGTGCTAAAAAATATTTTTTTATTTTTTACAGTTTTATTGATTTGTTCAATGATTAATAAACCTCATGCATTTAAAAAGAACCTTTTAACTGCTTCTTTTCTTCACTTTAGTCAAAGGTAGTCAAGAATTTTTTAAAAAGAAAAGATAATGGACGTTATGCTTCAAGCACCTTATATGCTGAGTGTATCAATTAGTTGAGCCACATGATCTGAAGCTCCAGCTCCAGGTCATATGTAAGCTCAAATTTTAGTAACTGTTCGATGACAAATTTGGACAGAAGAGTAGAATGAGGCTCAAATGTTGATCTGCTAATGAAATCTATTTATGTTCACTACTGTCTCAAGTTGTGGTAGGTTATATGGAGGATGAACACCCTGCAGCCCATTTGTCCAGTATTTTCCTGATTTAGACTGAAAGTTTTGTATCTGAGCAAACTCTTCAGTCCCAGGCAAACCAAGACATTTGGTCATACTAGCAAGGGTAAGGGACTTTATTAAGCTCTTGGGACTTCAGAGGCCTTTAGAGTGCTATTTGTGATATAGTAGAGAATTCTAGAAAATGGCACACAGGCCTAACTTGTTTATATAGGCATTTTCCATGTACATTCCACTCATTTAGGATGAAGAAGGAAGAATGAAGAAAGGACCCTATGGTTTCTAAGCAATATAGGAGTATTTATGTGTGTCCTGAGACCAAGTGGGCTTCTTTGGCAATAATTGCATTTGAAAACATGTTGGTGGTATTGTTTATATGCTACTATGGTATACAATTCTAATTCAATGATTCTTTGCATGTGTATGATATAGATGGATGATGCTAGATAGATAGATAGATAGCTATTGAAAATGACAGTTATACTAAATAAACCAGAAACACTATTATCTGTTTACTGCATAGTACCTCTTCATGAGATAGAACCCCATTGTTTAGGTAAGACTATTTATCTTTCTGTCACTGAATAAACTGCAGTCCATGGATTGGGGCGTCCAGCAAAAAGTCCCATCCACATGGACTTCCATTGCCACTTTGATACCTCTCCAATCCCATTTCCTAACAGTCCTCCATAGAAAATTCTCTGTCTACTAAGAATTGCAAAGATAGCCTAGAGGAATAACATTTTAAACTGCATTTATAAGAACACATAAACTTTCCCTATGAATGAACTTACTTTTGCATGAAGAAAAATTGTTCTTGGTAATATCTCATTTGTCATCATGAACAGGTAACTCAGAAGGATTTATAAGGAATGGAAATCCCACTATGGCATCTTCTTACTGGAGAATATAGACAGAAACATTAATAAACAATTAAAATGCTACATATTGCATCATCTATAATAGAAAATGCTCTCAAGGGCAAATAATTCTTAGCAGAATTAGAAGTTTTAAAAATAAGAATTAAAAATATGATATTTTGCTTTCTTTCAATTTTAAGTAACATTCTCTGTATCTTGAGTACTGTGCTGATTTTTTTTTAATGGGACAAATATCTTGGAGTCCCTTGTGACAATAATTGGGTATCAGTATTGCATCGGTCACAACATATATTATGACTATACTACAGATTATGCAAAATATTAGCACTTTTCTTTCTATTAATGAAAAATGTTTCCTCCCTTTTACAACAAGAAAGAGTTGGTAAAATGAGAGAATAAGGGTGGCACAGTTCATGTTCACACATCACTGATTAACTCCAAATGGACCTTTGCTTCTTCTGAAAGAATTAATATACTTCTCTAAATTCCAACTAATTCCTGGGTTAGGTCAATGGATTTTTGTTGTTGTTTATGTTGTTTTGTTCTGTTTTTTTTTTTCATAACACTTTATAAAAGGAAATTTCTTTGTATGTGTTTTTTATTGATGAAAGGATTTATCTTACCTCTCTTCCTTATGTTCATAGTTACTACCCATTTAGGAGATTAAAGATATTAACATGTTTGAGAAATATGAGTTAAATAATTATTGAAAAAGCGAATCAGTAAACAGATGATAAGTGGGTATAATTTCCTGTTCACTATCTCCATAATGTGAGACAAGCAAATTTATTTCTCTAAATGAACTTAATTAATACTTTGAGGCTTAATTTTTTGAAATGGAAGAAACAACTTGATTACGCCCTCTTCCTGATTTCCACAAGGCTACATCTGAGATCTAGGAATTGAATGTAACCCAAGGCATTGAAAAGTAAGACAATTTTTGTCCTTCATGCCATCATCTGTAAACATTGAAATTCATTCATTTATTTATTTATTCATTCACTGTGTGCCTGGGATACATTGGGGGTAAAAATAGCATCTGCTCTCATAGAACTTATGTTCTAATGATATATCCAGGCTCTTAGTTGATTCCTACTGAATTTTCCCTACTTGAAACACAGGCCTTTAATGTTTTGCCTCTTTTATTTACTTTTCTCCCCTTTAAAAACAAAGAAGATTTTGCTACTACCTCATCATGCTGGACCAGAGAGACCTTAGAAGGTCTAGGCCATACCTCTTTAAATATGTGCTTCTATCATTGTATTTTGGGAATTTGCTTCTTCCAGTGGTTCAACTGAAAAAATAATACAGCTCTTTTTAGAACTTAAATTCTGAAAACCCAATGGGATATCTTTCATTTCCCCACTCAAACCAAACCCCAAGTCTATTGCAGAGGACAAAGGCAAGGAGCATTGATTTTCTTGTTTCTCAGGCAACCACATAGCTTGGTCACTTTTAGATTAACTTTTGCTTCTTCCCTTCCTCCAAATTAGGGGATTTTTCTTGATGTTTTGATAAATTGATCTTTATCATTCATTGTTTATTGCTTGAGCTCCCTTTTCCTTGCCTAATATGTACATAATATATAGTTTTATAATATTAACTAACATTGACTAAACAGAATTATTAACAATGATAACTTAGGAAGCAAGACTCTTTGGGCTATCTATCCATCTATCAGTCAACAAGATTTTAATAAATCTTCACAAATCCCTGAACACTATATCCCAATAGTCTTAAAACAAACTTTTTGAAATAAAGTGTCATGGTTCATCTTCTAGTGAGTGGGGAGTAGATTCATCCTATCAAGTAGTCATCAGCTTAAAAATGGTAAGTGTCTGTTAACAGTGTTCACATAAGCAAAAACAATCCACAATTGGATAAGCTGTACTTATACTGGCAGATTTGTTTACAAGCCAAAAACTTATTTATTGAATTTATGGCTATTTTTTATGATTAATTTTAATTGAACATTATAGTGATAATATTACATATGAATTACTGCCTTATGCTTCCCTTAACTCTCTTGATGCATGGCTAGATGAAATAGGAAGCATCACTGGGCCTGGCCAGTTTTGGAATATCATGCACACTCTCCTCTGCTAGATTTTTCTTCCCTCATCATACAACAATTCATTTTGTGATCCCAAATATATATGGTTCTGTGTTAAGTATTTAAAGATTTGTATAATGTGTTTCTCAGGCCAACCATGTAACTTAACTTCAAATCTTTCTTGATTCCTGTGTTTGAACTTAGTGGCAAAGAGGGTTTGAAATTTGTAAAGAATCCTGTCATAAAAATGTCCATAAAGATCACAAGACCTTCTCTCAGATGAGAATTATAACTTGCACTTGCCTTTATTGCTAAGGTATTTTAAAGAATTTTATTTACTCATAAAGAAATTAAGTAAGAAAATTATAGTGTACCCATGCTCTTTGCTGATTTAGGGCTAGCAGTTATGACCACGCTCTAACAACTTAAAGGTTCAGGCATGTGGTAATATTACCAAGGCTATATTAGAGTCTCAGGTGCCAGGATGGTAAAGAAATGAGTGGAAAGTCAGAATGGTAGTAAGACCTTACTTGAAATACGAGTGAACTTCACTACCCATGTCTCCATCTAAACAGTTGTGCATAATACCTAAATATAATGGTTTATAATATAACTTTAATGAAGCAACTGTTAAAAAGTAGTTTCTGTATATTAAAATGATCCCTGAAAAGAAAAGGAAGAAAACGTTAGGTAAAATTATATCTTCTATATAACCTTATTTTCTGACACAGCCAGATGCCCTTAGATTAAGTCCAGAAAATAATAGATGATGTAAGTAAAAGCTTATGTGATTTTAATACTGGACCTCTTAAAATATACAATTTATTTGAAAAATATATTAGAAGAAAATTTACTCAAAAATTTATATGGAACCCTTAGCATGCATCCAAAACCCTCCCATCTGTGAATAAAATGTTTCACATTTCAAGTGTTGATAATCATTGAAAGTGGTGCAGCAATACATTACTTAAATGAGGATGGGGTAAGACTGAAATATTCTTAAAAAGAAGAAAAATATTGGTTATTAAATTTGTGTATGGGATACAGTATACAGCAAGACTTTCAGGCATTCAAGGTTAGGTCATCACTGTAAGTACATAAATAACACAAACCTTCATTCAAAGATAGAACCATGGACAACTTCAGTCTAGCCCTATGAAAAAGTTTTCTGGGTTCAACTCTACTCATCAATATATAAAGCTTACAGATTAGATAGTCTCTAAGATATTTTTGGTTTTAAAGTTCTTTAATCCTTGCAAGCAATTGAAAATATCAAAACATGAAAAAAGATTTACACTGAAAGGTTAATTAAAAGTGTTTTTACTGGATGGGGAGAGGGTGTCATGAGATCTTAACTTAAAAGTAAATCAAAAGGTTGAGTTACATGTTATTAGCAAAGTAGAAGCATTGAAGTAAGAACAGCTTAGATTGCACCCTTGTGTATATGTGTGTTTGCATGTGTGAAGACACCTTCCTATGATCTCTGTTTGCCCAAGAAAGCTACCTTAAATGCCTTCCTCCCATGTAATTTTAAACATTTATTCACCAGTGGTGTGGAAGTACAGGTATCTAGTTCCATAAATATAGAACCCTCATTTTTTATTCTGGTCAACAGTGTCTTTGAATATACATTTCCAAGTCTCTTTTTCAGGGAGGTATGGAAATGTGATTAAATTTTAGCCAATGAGATATGAGCAGATATGTTGTATAGAAAATTTAGTGCATCTGAAGAACATGTGCACATGCACGTTGGCTCCTTAGCAGCCATTTTGGATCATGATATAACTTTGAGAACATAAGCTATAGTCAATATGAAACAAGATGTAAGGAGTCAAGCAAACTAACCTAATAACCCTGGTTTACAAGTCACGGAATACCTAGCTCCAAACTTCTTATCTGGCAAAAAAACAATGGAAACAAAACCCCTACATTTTTTAAGGGACTATTTCTTACAAGAAGTGACAATAATTAATACAATCAGGAATGATAATGAACTGCTTAAATGGTACCTCCTATCCTTCCCATTTTTGACTACTAAATTCCATGATTTCAATCTAGTTAGCTATCTAACAAAGTCAGAAAAGTATTGTGCACCACTAGCCTAAAATGGAATGTATAACTGAATAATATCATATAAAACACCACTTCAGGATTTATTTAATGGTAACTTCAAACTTTTACTTTACCAATTTTTGTTTCCCTATTGCTCTTCACAATGCCTCTTTCACATCTTTGTTCCTGGAGCCATAGATCATGGGGTTCAGCATGAAAATTCCTGTGGTATAAAACACGGCCACCATTTTGCCCTGTTCCACAGACTCCTCTGTAAGATGTCTCAAATGTATACAGAAGAGGGTCCCATAGAAGATTGTGACCACCGTCAGTTGGGAGCCACAGGTGGAAAAAGCATTTTTCCTCACATCTGCTGAACAGCTTCTGAGGATGGCAACAAAGATTAACATGTAGTATATGAGAATGACCAGGAGGGACTGGACATTGCTGTAGCCAGTGACTATATACATCAACGACTCTTTAGTTTGATAAGGGGAGGGTAAGCACAGTAGAAATGGTTAAATTCATTAGTACCACAGAAGGAGAGGTTGTAGGTCCTCAAAGTTTCCATCATACTGAGGAGGAAGCCATAAACATAAAGGACAATGACCAGGCAGACACAAACACTCTAGAACATCTTCCTGCTGTAGAGCAGGGGGTTACAGATGGCCATGTAGCGGTCATAGGCCATGACAGACAACATACAGTGCTCCGTAAGGACCATGGCAATGACAATATAGCACTGCTCCAAGCACCCTGCATACGAGATGGTCTTCTTCTCAGATAGGAAATTTTCTAGCATTTTGGGAGTGACATTTGTAGAAAAACACAGATCTAGAACAGAAAAACTTGAGAGAAAAAAGTACATGGGGGTGTGAAGTTGAGAATCAATTTTGATCAAAACAATCATGCCCAAGTTTCCTACCACAGTGACAATGTAAATTACAAGGAAAAGCACAAAGAAGACAACTCGCAACTCTGGATGGCTTGTTAAACCCAAGAGACTAAATTCTCTCACTTCTGTGTAGTTTCTTCTGGACGTTTCTTTGTCTCATATGTGAGGCATTGGTTTTATTATCTAAAGGGAAATAAGAATTTTTTAAAAATCATTGAATTCATGGTTAAATATTGTACTTTGCATAAAAAGATTCAGAGTGTTTTAGTTACATATCTCGGTAGTATTCTGTAAGTAGTTATGGGTAGATATGCAAAAAACAAGTCTAAAATTTTGTCAAAAAATGTTTTTCTTTCAGGTTGTATTTTGTGATAACAATTGACAATTAAATTGGACACTAATGACAAAATTATAAAAGTATCCCCATACTTTGGGAAATTAAATCTACAAAACTGCCATGTGAAATAAGATATTTTAATGGAAATTTAGAAAGTTGTAGAACTCTGTGCAGTATTTCTTATATATACATAGACACGTAGATGGTTAGAAAGCATTTTAAAGAGAGCCTAGATAAATTTCCTCATTGTAAAGATGGAGAAACTGAATCCCAGATTGGAAAGAGACTTATCCAAGGGCAAGCACTTAAGCAAGAACAGACCCTCATCTCACATTTCCAGGTTCAGTGATCTGCTGATCTTTTAGGTATCTCAACAAGTCCAAATCATTGTCTGGAACCCAAAGAGAAGTTTTATTTATGTATTTGTTGCTGTGATTGGAGGTGGTGTTGGTGTCGTGGTCGTGTGCACAGTTTGTTTTATAACCTGATTGTTTGGGTACTCATGTAAACTAGTCATCTTTTGGACAATTTCGTACTGATAGCATGTACTTGTAACCATTCTTTTTCATTTCCACATCCCAATTTACTCAATGTATGGCTAGTCTTGAGTGGATAAATTGATGCTCCTTTATTGATACTTATAACCTATATGAAATATTTATATTCATTTTTGAAGTCTAAGCATATGTTTAAGTTGGTCACTTTTTCTAATTCATCCCAACCTTAATACATTGCTACTGCCCAGATTCATCATTACAGCCCCTGGCTATGAGTACTTCCTCTTTGATATTATTGAGTCATGCAATCCCTTTATATGGATAGTTATTCATTAGGATAAATGGAATTAACTTAATCACTCTAGAAGATGCAAAAATCATTTTCAGGTTCTCAATCTATACTTCTTTCTTATTAGTATACACAGAACACCCAATGGTCTGATCTGATTTTATGCCATTGCCACAAAAACTCAAGTGTGTTCTATGTTTGTGTGTGTGCCTGTGTGTATATAAATAATAAAGTTATATTTATATATACAAGAAGACATATAATCTAAAAGAAAACTAAGTATTATTGCACCAAGAACATTCATTCAGCAAATGTTTATCAAACAGCCCTTTAAAAACAGAATTGCATGAAATAAAGATATGGAAAATGACCACCAAGACTTGAATTACAAACAACATTGCAATGATGAATACAGGCCATTATATATTTTGCCATAACTTACAAAATTGCATGGGCAGAGTGTAAAATATAATGTAAATCATAATCCATGGTTAGTGGCAATGCTTAAATATGTGTTCATCAATTGTAACAAATGTACCACACTAATAAAGGATGTTGTTAATGTGGAAAACTGTGAGAGAGGAAGGGAGTTAGGCATATGGTAATCCCTCATATTTTTTTAATGTAACATTAACGTAATCTAAAGTTTCTTTAAAAAAATAAATTGAAAGAAAGAAAGAAGAAAGGAAGGAAGGGAGGGAGGGAGGGAGGAAGGAAGGAATCTAAATAATATACCTCTGGAAAAAGGAAAATAAACTGAGTTAAATGGCCAAAGATGAAAAAAAGAAAAATGTGCAAATAAAATTGTAAATTTATATGTAACTCCAAATCAACATTGCCTGAATAAATAATAGTATGGCAATGGTGATGAGGAGGATGAGGATGACGATGATTTCAAAGCTGTGGTGTTTATTAAAGGGCAGAAAACTGAACACTGCAAAACAACATCATAATTACAGAGTTAGATCATCAAAGTTGAAGTCTTCTAAAATGCAAATATTTTCATAAAGAGTATTCAGATGTTAATTTGAGATAATTTAAGTTAGATGTGCATGGTAAAATTCTCAGAGTAACAAACTGAAGAAAAGGAACAGCATATAAATTCCTAGCCAGTACAGAGACTATTAAATAAAAATCTCAACCTTTATAAAAAGCAAGACCAAAGAAAAATTAAATATAAAAATAAAATGGCAAATGGATATAAAAAATGAGGTAGTGGAAACAATTCCAATTATATCAACAATCATGTAAATGTATATAACTCAGATTTGCAGAATGTATAAAAAACAAAATCCTGATATTTTTTTAAAAATAAGCCTAAAACATAAAGGAAAAAAAGTAAAATGATGAAAAAGTATATAATAGGCAGCATTAATCAAAACAAAGCTTGCTTGATAATATTACTATCATAGAAAAAAGACTTTCAGACCAAAAGTATTATTAGGAATAGATAGGGTAACTGTATAATGATAAAATATTTAGTTCTTCAAGTAGATATGCAAATTCTAAACTTCTATGTACAAACAAAACACAACATCCTTAAAATATAGAATATGATTGAGAAATAAGCCATTAGAATGGGGGCTTATTTCCTAAGCCCCCATATTCAACACAGCACTCTAGAATTTTTATTAATAATTATCAAGTAAAAAAATAGTAAGAGTTGAATAATCAGTTAGCAAGTTATATATTTTATGGAAATTAAAAATTCTGCCTCCAAAAATAAGAGAAAATGAAGTTTTCTTAAGACTACATGAAACATTTACAGAAATTATCACAAGCAAATATAAACAGATTTCAAAAATGGTTATCTTCAGACTATATTTTGTAATCCTCTGAATAATTAAATTGAAACCTAATAAAATTATAAAGTAAAATTTTAAAATCGCCATGTTTTGGCATATTAAAAAAATGAATAACCTTTATGTCAAAGAAGAAATCAGAACAGCCATTTATAAATGACTAGAACTGAATCATAATTAAAATATTATGTAATAAAAATTTGATTCATTGAAAAACGGCATTAATGGAGAAGTTTATAGTCTTAAATATTTATATTTTAAAAGGAAGAAAGATTGGTAAAGAGAGGTTGAACTTGGGATGCACATGTTTAGGCCATCTTCCCCGGATGTTTCCAAATCTTTCAACAAATGTCAAGATGCACATTTCAAGAAAATCTTTCTTTCCTCAACAGGGAGCACAAAGAATCTGTACACTGGAATTAAGACCGTATTTCCTCTTGCCTTCTAATGCAGTCATCTGGGATATAGAGATATACACATAAATCTGATCCTGCACTCCCCAATGCTTAGAGTCTCACTACCGTCATCTGCCTAGAATCCTCAAGGACTTGTCTCATTATACTTTTCATCTTTATTTATGACAGTCACACAAGAAAGCCCAGCCTCGCAACTCATCCCTCATCTCCTCTACTCTAATCACCGTCAGGTTCTGTTCCCATAGTTTCTTGCCTACTTTCATCTCTCCCTAACCTTTGAGACCATTCTGTCCCATCTGGAATTCAAGGTCCATTATTGGCAAAATTTGTTATATCTTCAACTTATTCTCTTAACCGCAGATGAAAGTTGATATGTTGAAATGTTTCAAAACATTTTGTTGCCCTAATTGATTATTCGAATGAGAAAAATTAAATTGCATTTTTACTTCACAGCAAACTGAGAATTCATATTTTAAAATTCTGGGTAGTGTTTCATGTGTATTCCTTAAAATTAATGGATCATAATTTACATAGATAGTACCTGTATTTTACTGAATTTATCACAAATTATATTAAATGCATGCTATATAGAAAGTTATAGTATTATATACCCACATGCATCTTTAAATTTTAATTTACAAATTTCTGTAGTTTAACAAACATATAGAACAAAAATTTACAGCTAATATTCTTATTCCATGCAACAATTCTGACATCAGCAAATGTCAATATCACTAGCCATAACTTGTCAGAAGGCTATATAAAACTTTTCACACCTTCTGAATAGGCTCAAAAATCAATGTATCACTTTATTCTTTAATCATATTAAGAATGTCAGTGGAAATAGGAGACCTGACTAGTTGCTAACTTGAAGAGATATTGATAATAATAGTAATAACATTTAATGAGTTCTTTTCTTGCAGGCACCATACTAAAGTGCTTTACATTATCTCATTTAATTCCAATAATGATATGAAAAAGGTACTATATTATTTCATTTTACAATTAAGGGACTTCTTATCTTCAATCCCATTTTCTTAGCTAGTAAGTATTACAGAGTCTTTCAACAATTGTACAAATAATAGTACAATGGAACTGTATGGTTCAGAAAACAATTTAACTCATTTGTAAAATCTTGTAAGCTTTTTTCATTTATGCATGCATGCTTCCAGCAAGTAATTATAAGGCATCTTTTATGTTTCAGACATGGTGCTGGATGCTAGAAGTAAGAGGGTAGACAAGAGAGAGGCAATAGGTTTAGTTAGGTGAGTAATAAGTTCAGAAAGTTTGACATTGTGGCCCTATCTCACCAATCACAGTGGAGGAATGAGGAGAGGAATCAAACATTCTAGCTTCCTGTCTAGCATTCTTCCTCTGTAATATGCTACTTTCCCAGAAAAGTCATTGCTTCCTCTCAATTGAATGGACTGTTTCTGGAAAAATAACTTAACAAAATTTTTAAATTCAATTTAATTAATATTATTGCCTCCTTATTCTGCATCAGTGACTGGCACTACAAAACCAGAAGAAAGACATGAATTAAACAGGAGCCTGAACAAGAGTTGCCTTTGAAGTACACATGATAGACTCATATCCTATCAAAGTTAAGAGTGAGAGCTTTCCTGGTCCCAGCACATGTGCTCTGTAAGTTAGAAGCAGTCATTTGCTGAAAGTTTCTTTTGTGTCTGATCCTGTGTTCTCATGAGCCCCGTATTGCTGGTTATGATTTAAGGTGTTGGGGACCAGAAAGAATGCCGCTTTTGCTCTGGCAGGGAAGATGTTTGGTGAGTATCAGCCAACACACATGTGCTGGGACCAGGAAAGCTCCAATCCCAGAAAATAATACACTTTGGACTCACTAGAAATTACCTGACTGTGCACTTTGGGTTCAAAAACTCCTTTAGGAAGCAAGAAAAAATTTGGAGGTCATTTTGTCTTCATCCATCCAAAGATTCATGACACCTTTTAAAATATTCTCAGCAACTTTTCAGTTAGCAAATTATTTTCTTCACATTGAGACAGAATAGTGTGGTGGGAAAAAGATTGGTTTTGACATCTGTATCTGGGTTAAATCTGTCTTATTATTTATTTATCATTGGCTGAGTAAGCTTAGAGAAGTTGACTCTCAGCATCAGTTTATTCAGTTGAAAAGTGTGGGCAATGGCACACATCTCATGTTTTTTTGTGAATATCAAATATTATTTATAAAGTTCTATTTCTCAATTACTTTTTGAAATAAGTCTTCTCTGGGCTCAAGTTATGACTCAATTTCAGTAAATATTTTCAAACATAGGAAGCAAACAATAAGTAATGTGTTATTCAGTCATCCCTTTATTTAATATATACTTTCTGATAATATCAAGCATTGTTGCCACTGGCACAATATCAGTCTTTTCCTTCTGTGACCTGCCATAGCACTTTGTGTTTTTCTTCTAAACATTTATCATTTATACCTAGTATTATTTAATTGCATCCCGTCTTGTGCAAACTTCTTTAGATGAAAGATATCATTTTCAGACACATGTTATGCAGATTAAACCTCCTTGAACTTTCCCCTTTGTATATATTCTATGTGAATTGTTAAAGATCAAACTATATAGGAAATATTTTAGAGATAGTGAAGTGATGAGAACAATTATGTGAATTAGTTTCATGAGAAGAGTGTTTCAGAGTGCTTTAGGTTTGGTCTTTAGCATTGTCTAGAACAGGGGAAGAGATCCCACTGTGAAGGTTCATCCAGGAATGCCAAAAACTGTTGGGGTCAGGGTCTGCAGATAGCAGTTACACACCCCATACCTTGCTTCACAGAAGAAAGGCAAGTTGGTGCTGCTTGAGGGGGCCCTGCCACTCAGCAAAAAGCAATTATCAAGCAATTTTTGTGCAGAGTTCCTGCCCTGTCAAGCAGCTGGGGCTGATATTCCCAGTTTTGGGTTCAAGTTATGGTTAGACCATCCATTAAGACAGGGACCTTTTTTGTGCCAGTCAGGTGAAACCACGGACCCCATTTCAGAATGTAGTAGCAGATAGTTTTATGACAATATCAGAATGTCTTTAAATTAAATATTAGGATTATTCAAAATTATGTTACAACTTTCCTATGATTTCAATACCTGATAACCTAACATCATTGAACATCTGTTCAAATGGTCATTTTCAGCAAACATGTAAAAATTCGAGTTTTCCCACAGCATCATGAAAGCATCTCTGCCACCCTTACCTACCTTTTTTCAGGGAGTTATCCACTGCACTCAGAACATGCTAAATCAAAATAAAAATCATACTAAGTCCACACTAAACTGTGTACCATTTAATAAAAATATCACACCCACACCAACATGTCCCCACAAGAATAATATTTTAAATGCATAAAATAAAATTGCAAAGTAAATCAGTTACATATTTTGAAATACAGTTACTAAAATAAAATAAAACATATGAGATAATACTATACATATGTGCTTCTTTCCTAGCATCTTAAATAGTAATCAAATACTGCAAAAATATAAGAAAGTTAAGGTTAAATTTTATCTTTTTTTAAATTTCTTAAAATTATTTTTTTAAATTTTATTCTGTGTTCATTCTCTCATAATGTGTTGTATCAGTACGTGGAGACCCACAGAATGAGCGGGAAGGAGTTGGACTCCCATCTTTGGGAAGACCGATTTGTTCAGAAATTGACAGGCAGGGATCTCTCAAGAGCAAAGGCAGTTCCTAATGGGGGGGGGGGACAAACCAGTGTGTCAAGACCTCTTGTTGCATGTAACTATGAATCTTGTCATCCAATAAGTCAAGCCAGGGGTCGTCGTGGGCTACGTGAGGATGGGGAGGGAGGAACAGAATAGATCAAAGAGGGGTTATTTTGTGGTCAGTGGAAATGTTCTTCATTACCTTACAGTGATGGACACAGGGCATGGTAAATATAAAAATTTATAAAAGTGTATGTTCTAAAATGTTACCAAACTGTAAACCATTGACAATGTCTAGTAGCTATGTTTCACTATTTGTATATCAGTTATAACAATGCTACCATCCACATATAAAAAGGTATTAATATGGGGGGGAGTAAAGGGGGAGGAGGTTGGGTCTATGAGAGTCTCTTGTATTCTGTGTGTGACTTTGCTGTGGCCTAAAACTTCTTTAAAAACAAAATGAAGACTAGTGAGACACTGGGGAATGAGAGGGGGAAGGTGCCACAGTACAGACTGGGCACCACATATTGCAGTGATAAAAGGCAAAATGTAAAAAAAAAATTTTTTTTTAGTTTTTTTTTTAGATTTTTCATTTTTTAAATATCCTAATCTTTTAATTTTATTTGATTTTTAGTTTTTTTTTAAGTTTTCATGTATTTTATCTTTTACATGTAAACTTACCATTATTATTTAATTTTCCTATTAATTGTATTTGGCTATTGTATTTGCTTCATCTTTAAAGAGGCTTTGGATCACAGAAGGGTTACAACTGGGGCGGAAAAAGATCATTGGAGGGGGGTGTCAGGTGTGGGGGGTGGATGGGAGGAGGTTCACCTGAACATACATATAAGGTATACAATTGTTCAGATGTTCACAAGGCATTGTCATAGTGGGTGGAAACTCACTTAATAAATGAGAGAGTATTGAATTCCCATCGTGGAGAGCTCTGCCACATACTCTAAGGGAGCAGCAACAGTCCACCAGTGCCACACTAATGAAGGATGTTGATGTGGGCGGCTGTGGGAGGTGTGGGAGGTGGGACATATGGGAATCCGTATATTTAAGACCTAAGATCTCCTCCGGTCCCAGGAATGGAAATGTTGAAACATCCGCATACAATAGGAAAGAAGAAGGGCTGGGAGATAGCCTCTGAGGCTGTCCTGGACTTCCCCAATACAGCTTTCTTTCCCCATCTCCCAGGCTGCCTAGTTTACATTTCTGTCAATTTTCTAAATTTCAGAACATCGGATAATCTTCAAATATAATATTGTTATTTTAAGGTGAAACTGCAATGATATTTGTGAAGGTAATAATAATTATAAATTGTTTCCCAAATATAAAGTATGATTGTAAATGGATCTCCAAGTAAATGCATTGCTACAAATACTTATTGCTCAGAATTAGTTCCTTGAAATCCTTTCACTATAGTTTAACATATACTTTTATTTGTGTGTATCTTTTCAATGAAAATGGACATACAATTTGGAATCACTCCTGTCTTACACCAATTAAATTATTTTCTCAGCTTTCTGAAAAGAACGGCCTCCCCTCATTGACCTGCAACAGACCGTTTATGACCTGTAGAATATGATAAAGAGTTTGAACATGATTTTACTAAAGCAAAGTGATCATCTATTGTTCTATCTCAATTATGTATTAGGATGAAAGAAAGTAGTTTCAGAGAAAAATGTGTACTTGGCTATAGCTAATAGCAGAGATAGAAAGAGAAACAGGTTGACAAATTCATACCAATGTGAGTTTAGCATCATCTTTTTATCATACACTATACTATGTTGGTACAGATAAACAGATAAAAGGACACGACTTCTTCCTTCAAGAAGTTCCTAGAATAGTGGAAGAAATAGAGACATGCATAGGTAATTAAAGTACCATGTTAACACTTGTAATGATATTTTTATAAATCTGGGTGTGAACCATGATGTGGCAATCATGAGAAGAGTCTGAATGTATTAGGGAGACTTGCTGGAAGGGACAATGCCTCAGCAAAATCATAAATGATAGAAGGAAGTGTGGAAGGAACCTAAAACTGGGCAGTAGAAAGAATACTAGATGTTCCATAAACTTCTCTTTTGCTAAATAATAATAGCAATAATAAACTTGATTAAGCAAATTATTGATTATCTCATTTTGTCTAAAGAGAAAGAATATTGAACACACATCAGATAGCAGCAACTAAAACAAAGACATGTAAGCAAAAGTGTTACAGTACGTTTGCAGCATCAGCCAATGAATAAAGGGACCACCATTCTGAGCAAAACTCCTACATTTTCTCCCATTTGTTAAGCTCTGTTACATCGCCTTTTTTTCTGTTACTCCAACATGACGGGCTTCATCGCCCAAGCTTTATGCTTGGTTCTATGTCTGCTGACAACAGTACACCAAGGTCTGCTCAGGCTTACTTTCTTCTCACAATTTAGGCTTCAACCCCAAAGACACCTTATCCTTCCCATCAATGAAAATAAACATATGATCACACCTCTCACTTCTGATTCTGGCAAGTTGCTCTCTTCCATGTTGTCCCACGTCCCGTTCTTCATAGCATTTACCAATACCTGAAATGATTTTATTATTCTTTGCTTATATATCCCACTATGTGATTCCCGACACTAAAATATAATAAAGAATGGTTTCTGTCTTGTTTTCTGCTAAATCTTCAGTTTGAAACACATTAATTGGTAATCAAAATATGTTAAATAAATGAAAAGTTTTAAATACAGGATAGCAATCATTGTCTCTAGATAACACCTTCACAACAAACCTAGGGAACAATCAATGTAGAAAATAATAGGGCAGAGTTTCTTCAGAGGGAAAATGTGGAAATGGTAGATCAACCGTCAGGTGGGAACCTAAAGAGAAGAGCTTTATACTTTTCAGGAAGAGTTTAGGGAAAAGTAGATAATAAAAAAGGAAAAATAGAAATAATTATTAACTCTATGAAAATCAACTAACTGGGCAAGAAGATAATTGCATTCATAGCACATTACCTAGCCAAATTGTAATAAAGTATAAAAAGTAATTTTTAGTTGAACATATATATGAAAAACGTAGAAAAATACTAGAACACAAAATAATATCTCAAATGTGATTTCTTTAGGGTTGGGGTTGTTCATTTTGTGATATCTGTTTCTCATGTATGAATTATGTATAAATTAATATTGTGTCAAGTAAAAGTATAGTTCATTATGAGGAAACAGCAAACTGATTATACTGTCGTTGTTTATATAAACAAAGGTTTAATTCTCATGCTTTCTACATCTTTGATGTGAGATGGCTGAAGGTTCTGCTCCGTGTCTCCTCACTCATGAACCCATGCTGACTTAGCAACCACTATCTTAAGTCTTGCTGGTCACCATGACAAATTTTTTTAAAGACCACTCAAATGGCCTCTCACTACATTTAAATGATCAACAGAGAAGCAACACAAGTGAATTCTAATCCAACTCATTATCCATAGCTATATGCCTTCACATAACACCAAGGAAGCAATAGGTTTAATGCTACTATGGGTTTAAAAGGCAAAGGAATAATATCTGGTAAACAACACAAGTGACTACTACAAACACATAACTTTTGTAATCAAAGTTGTGTTTTATATGTTAGAACTTTTAAAATAATTAAAGTTAAAAAAGGCATAGAGTTCCTCTTGGTGTATCTTATTTCTTACTTCACCATCAAGTCCATCCTGAATTTTAAGAAAAAGATCAAGAAAAGCTTTTGGACCAAAAGAAAAGTGAGTTATTTAAGAAAGCATTTTTTCCTGAAGAGCTCTTTGTTTAATGCCTCTTTCACATCCTTATTTCTAAGACTATAAATCATAGGGTTCAACATGGGGATAACTGTGGTATAAAACATGGCAACCATTTTTCCCTTTTCCACAGATTCCTTTGAGGGGAGTCTGAGATACATGAATAAAAGGGTTGTATAGAATATGGTGACAGCTGTCAGATGGGAGCCACAGGTAAAGAAAGCTTTGTGCCTGCCCTCTGAGGAGCTGATTCTCAGGATAGCAGGAAAAATATAAAGATAAGAAATAAGGTTGATGAGAAGGGAAAAAGAAAGGTTGAATTAAGCCACAACAAACACTGACAACCCCTTGTTGAAGAACAAGCGAGCTTAATCAGTGGAGGGTCAGCACAGTAGAAGTGGTTAATTTCATTGGGGCCACAGAAAGCTAGGTTGTAAGTCCACATGGTCTCCATCAGCCCCGTGAGTGCTCCATACACATAAGGCACCGCGATAAGGATGTGGAGATGCTCTTGGACATCTTGCTGTCATAAAGAAGAGGGTTGCAGATGGGCATGTACCGATCAAAGGCCATCACAGCCAGGATACAGATCTCAACCTGGACCAAGGTAATAAAAAGGTAACACTGCACCAGACAAGCAGCATAAGGAATGGATTTCTTGTCTGATAAGAAAATCTCCAGCATCTTTGGAGTCACATTGGAAGAGAAGCACAGATCCACAAAGGATAAGTGGCTCAGGAAAAAGTACATGGGTGTGTGGAGCTGGGCATTGACCTGGATGAGGACAATCATGCTGAGATTCCCTGCCACTGTGGCCATGTAAACTGCCAGGAATGCATGAAGAAGAAGATCTGTAATTCCAGGTGATTGGTGAGTCCAAGGAGAATAAATTCAGTCACTGTGGTGAAGTTTCTTATCATAATTTCCTTGAATGGGAGATGAGAACTTTGTATTTATCTTGAATTTCATTATAAATGCAAAATAAATAAATCTCACATTTACATTAACAATCATCCTACCAAATTCCTTCTTTTTCAACAGTATTTTTTACTCATTTTCTATTTAATCACTCTTTTTTCTTAATCAATTCATTCTTTGTCCACTTATCCCTTTCTTCTCTTCTCCTGCATCTGCCTATTATTTGAAAAATGTACTTTATGGACATACCCGTCACAAAGATAACCTGCAGGACCAAAAAAATTCTTTGTCCTCCATTATAATGAGAGCAGGGCAAGAGTTGACAGCAAGAAAAGAATATTATATATTTTCCCAAACATGTTGCTTTGAATAATCTTGACCAAATCCATTCCCAACTAGATAATTGTGTGCAATCAAGCTGGGTTAATTTGATGCTTTCATACACCTCAAAACTCATTAGAAAAGAGAAGTCAAAGAGACACATGGGTGATTCTTTTATATTTCTTTTATTGTTATTTTGAAAAATGTTTAGAACTTTGCATTTGGTGGTTGCCAAGAATCAAATTTCTCCAGCCAATAGCACTGCAATTATTTTAGAGGGCATGTGCCACTGAATGGAGCTAAATGAAGGAAATTTTCTCTTTTGGTCATCCTTTTCTGGTTTCATATGAAATTTGAAAGGAAAGATCCTTGATTCAGAAAGGAGGAGCCAGGAACCGATGGTTGCCCCTGGTTATCTTAAGTAAGTGAGTGACCCAAGGTGAAGAAAATATTTACGCATCAAACTGATTGCAGTCATTGCTTAAAAAACAGAGTAATATGAGAAATGTACACTGGCCCTATGGTTAGCACTACTCCACCTACAGACCTCTCTGGGTTGCTGTCTGCTCTCTGTGCCTTCTCTTCTGGTTCCAAGTAGATTTGTGAGTCACAGTATTCAGGCAGAAACATTCTTTATTACTTAGTATAGTCAGAGCTGACTTCTGTAACTTGCAGCAAAGATAAAACTGTCACAAACGATGTTAACTAAAATGCGTAGGTGTATTTTTCTTATGGAATTCATCTGTATTCACTAAGGACATGCTATGGAAACTGTTATTGTATATGCATGTCTGCAACAAAGGTTTAATTTGTGATTTAAACAACATGAAGCTGAATCTGGTCTAAATGTGATCATTGTAATGAAATTACCATGTTTGCTCTTACATGTCAGGATCTCTTCATTTTTTAGCTCTGTTTATTTCTTTGTTTACTGCTCTCTTTGAGACTGAAATTTAAACAGTGATGTGCATATTTCATATGTCCACCTATATGCTTTGGCAAATGCATCAATCATGTAACCTACAGTGGGACATTCTGAAATGATTTTCAGTGAAGCTCCAATAGCTTTACTACAAACCTATTCATGAGTAGTTAGACATTTCTGAGATTTATTGGGAGGTACAAAATCGTAGAATTAATGTTGGTCTTTGACTCTGAGTTTGCATTATATTAAATCTGTTCATTTTTTATTAAATTAATTTATTTTTCTGATACCTTTTCTTCAACACTATTGTCACAACTTTGTGTCAAAATTCTATTATCATTCAACGTCTCACTCTGTGGACTGGAAGATACTGGAATGAAGCCATGCTGTTTGACGATGAGCCTTATTTTTGTTACTTTTTAATAAAGTTTATATTGAAGTCTAATATGCATATAGAAAACATACTCAAATCTTAAGTGTACACCTTCATGAACTTTACAAATTGAATATAATTGTTTAACCAACATCTTAACGAAGAAGTAGAAAATTAACAGAAGCCTTTCTTCTGCTATTTTCAGTCACTACATTACATGGTAACTATATCTTCCCTTGTAACAGTACAGTGATTGATTTTTCCTGTATTCTTTTCAGTTTTATATTGTCAGGTTCTTGGAAAACCATGTTGGTGCTGAGCATAAATATTTATGAGTTTCATTCATGTTCAATGAATGTAATGTGTGTAGCAATAGCTCTTAAATTCTCATTGCAATATAGTATTCTGTTGTTTGACTCTACCAAAATTTGCAAATCATTTTCACTGTTGCTACATATTTAGAATTTTTTATCATTTGGCAATTACAAAAAACCTGCTTCCACTCATCTCTTTATGAACATATTTATGCATTTGTTTCAGTTAGATACTGGGTGCAAATTCTGGTTTACATTGTATGCATATTTTCAACTTCAGCTGATATTGCCAAATAGTATTTCAAACTGATCATCTGAATTTACATTCCTTCCAGCTTTATAGGACAGGTTCAATTGTTTCATCTAGTCACTAATACTTAATATTATCAGTTTATTTTTTTTTTCATTCTAGTAGGTGTGTGTAGGGAGAGATACTTTATTGTAGCTGTAATTTGCATTTCCCTAACGACCATTGAAGTCAAATATATTCTCATATGTTTATTTGACTCTTAATATTTTTAGAAGCACTTATATACATTTTGCTATTTTACTAACTTATCTGTTTTTTAATTTATTCATAAAAATATTATGTAAAATATTCTGGATATGAAACCTTTATTAGATATGTTTAGTATAGTTACATTCCTCCAATCTGTACCTCACCTTTTCAGTCACTTATGTTATCATTTGGTAAAGAACTCTTTTTTAATAAAAATAATTTTTTATTTTAAAAGAAGCTTTATATTATATAAATGTTACATCGAAAATATAGGGGATTCCCATATATCCCACCCCCTCCCTTTCCCACAATTTCCCCCATTAACAGCATCTCTCATTAGTGTGATACATTTGTTACATTTGATGAACAAATATTGAAGCATTGTTACTCACCATGGTCTATAGTTTACATTATGGTTTACACTCTGCACCACACAATTTTATAGATTTTGACAAAATGCATAATGGCCTGTATCCGTCATTGCAATATCATGCAGAATAATTACAACATCTCAAAAATGCCCCATGTTACACCTATTTTTCCCTATTCCTCCCTTTAGAACCTCTAGTGACGACTGTCTTTATATCAATCTTACAAATTCTTCCATTATTAAAACAATAATAAGCCTACTTTAGTCTATAGTTTCATTCCCCCCTTATGTTTGTTCATTCCTCAATCTTGAGGATATTAGGATGGTGATGCTTACTCTGTTTCTGATCGAGATGGCACTTAGATCCCTTGGGGCTGATGGATGGAATTGTGTTGCTTGCAGTTGTAGATGCTCTCTGTTCATGCGGTTGAGCATTGTCCATCATCAGCCTTTTGCTGGTTGCCTTGGTAAATTTGATGAATTGGAGAGTAGGTGTCAGCTGCAACTCTCAGGGCTCAACTGGCATATGAAGAGCCAGAAGCTGTAAGTATCTGTGAAATATAATTAATGTGTATAGTGCTAATTATAGGTTTAAATAAAAGGGGCAGCAGAACCATATGTAGAAAAATTATCAATGAGCCTAACTCTGATATACTGGGGAGAGAGGTTATCACATATACCAAGGTAAGGCCAACCAATGAGGTACTGATTTCCTAGGGTTGTCTGCCCTGCCAATAATGTCTAGATGTCTCTAGAGCCCTCAGGAGCTCCCATGATTGAGACACTGTTTACTGTAACCGTCAGTGAGGTCCTCCTGAAACATGCATAAGCATAACCTCTGGAATGACCTCTTGACTCAATTTGAAATCTCTTAGCCATAAAACCTAATTTGTATTTAATATGTCCCCCTTTTTGGTCTAGGTCTTTTTCCACATGCATCACTAGTTGGAGATTGGTAAAAATCCTTCTGGATTTATCTTTGGCATTAGATAATTCAATCTATCCAGATTTGATAGTTGTGTATGTTGTTACTAAGAGGTGACAGTTGATTTATTCCCCATGGATATTCTAAATACTCAAAGCATTTGTTGAAGAAAGCCTTTGCATTTCAGTGTCGACCTTTGTCATAAATCACATGACTATATAAGTTTGTGCCTGACGTGTGCCTGAAGAATGTCATTATTTGTTTTTATTACTCTTGTTTATCGGTTTCATATTCTCTTAGTTCTTAGTTATTGTTCATCAGAAAATATCTCTATTTGACTTTCACTTTTCAAGGCCATTATTAGACACATACACACACACATACACTCCACACACCGAATATGAAATTTGTGGTGGGCAGTTGTTTTCCTTCAGCACTTTAAATTCATGTTGCTTTAGAGACTTCCTTATTTCTGTTAAGAAGTCAGCTTTCATTATTCACTTTGCTCTTTTCTAGGTAATGCATCTCTTTCTCTAGCTAACATTGAAATTTTTCTCTTGTCTTTGAATTTCAGCAAAATTACTCACATAACTCAGTGTAGTTTTCTTTGGGTTTATTTTAATTGGAGTTTTAAGATCTTGAATCTGTATGGGTTGATGTCATTCATCAGTTATAAAATTTCATTTGACTTTTGACTTCAAATTCTTCTTTATGCCCATTATTTTTCTCTTTTCTCTGGAAATCTAAACACACTTATGTTTGGCATTTTTATTGTGTCCCTCATTTATTTAATGTTAGCTTCAGTACTTTCCATTCATTTTTTTTTCTCCATGCTTCAGTTTGTGCATTTCACAGTGACCAGTCTTTCAGTTCACTAATCTTATTATCAGCTTTTAAACTTATCTAAACAGTACTTAATTTGTCAGTTTTAGAATTTCCATTTAATTATTTATATAATATCGGACACTGGACATCCGATATTACAATGATAAAAGGAAAATAGAATAATTTCTTTAAAAAAAAAAAAA
>JAQZBX010014292.1:0-38810 GCA_029593785.1 Cabassous unicinctus
AGTGGCCCTAAGTGAGAGCAGCCCCCATTCCCGAGGCACTCAGATCAAGAGGCACAAAGCCACACCTCTAATTAGCTCCAGCCTGAGCCAGATGGTGACAGGCGTGCAGTGAAGGGTCACCAGATGTTACGGGGGTCCAGAGAAGGACAATGAATTCAGCTGGGAGTGAGGAGACTCCCGGAAGCCTGGGTGTTGCCGCCGAGCCCTTGACAGGTGGGCATGGTTGTAAGGGAAGTGAGGGTGTTGCAGGGAGACTTTTCTGAAATATGAGTTCATTTTCCCTATTTTCAAGCACTAAATCGGTTTAACACAGCTCGTGGAGAAACTGTGATCTTGTATTTAGACAGCACCTCTGCCTCCCTCTTACCCTCCAAACAATCCATCTTGAGCTCCATTGCTAAAATAATTTCCCTGAAACAGTGTTTTCATCATGTCACCTTCAGTTCAAAATTCTGCCATGTCTCTGCATTTAGAATTTTTTAAAAAATCGATAGAACTGAGAAACATTCTCGGCAAATGCAGGAAAGCCCCTGCCTCTGAAGCAGCTCTCCTAAGGAAGGGCTGGGAATTGCTGAGAAGCCGGCCCTGTTAGGGCCTGGGCGGTGGCCCCATGAGGGCCTGGGCGGTGGCCCCGTGAGGGCCTGGGAGGGGGTCCTGTTAGGGTCTGGGAGGTGCCCCGTAGGGGCAGGGAGGTGGTCTTGTTAGAACCGGAAAGGTGGAAAGCTCAGGCCACTGAGGTGGCCTCTAGGGCCTGGGAGGTGGCCTCTTTCAGGCCCAGGAGTGGGCTTGGTCTGCACACAGGTCTGGGTGGTATCTGGGCCAGACATTCCATGAGTCTGGAGGGCATGGCATTTAAGGGAGACATTGCTGCCTGGGGAATGAGCAGAGAGGGACAGATGGGGTTCGGCGGGAGAGAATGGAGAGGCTCACCCCGGAGAGGATCTGAGAGAACCCGGAATCCAGAGAGGGGATCCCACAGGAGGGGGCTCCGTCTTCTGCTCTGCGGCTCCAGACAGCTGAGGGAGCGCTGGTGGAGGGACCACGGAGGCAGGCCGGGCTCGGTGGGGGGCTTTCCTAGGTAGATGATTGCACACCAAGCAGAGAGACCAGCGTGCTCAGCAGCCAGAAGCTCCTTCATCTTTGTGCCGCCACGTCTTTCCTTGGGGCAGTGAGGAAAATTCGTTATGTGCTGGTGGTTGTGCTGGGGACACAGTAGTGGCCATTCAGACACAGGCCTGTCTTCACGAGGCTTCACGTAGTTTGCCAGCCCAGCTCTAGAGCCGGGCTGGCAAACTACAGCCTTGGGTCAAGTCCAGCCCACTGCCTGTTTTTGTAAATAGAGTTGTTTGGGAAACAGCCATGCTCATCTGCTTATGTGTTGTCTGTGGCTCTTTTGGGGGTACAACCACAGAGTTGAGTCAAATAGTTGCAACAGAGACTTCATGGCCTATAAAACCTAAAATATCTACATTTCAGAAAAAAATTGCCAATCCATGGCCTAGATGAGTATATAGCTCTTCCAATATGGTGCACAGGTGTCATACACCACTTGGGGTTTTCATGAAGATAAAAGGAAACAATTTATGTCAAATATTTAACACAGCTCTTGTACCTGCTAAATCATAGCTGTTGATGATGAGGAGGAGGAAGATGCTTTGGGAGCTCAGGAATAGCAGCTGGAGGGGACCTGTGGAAAGGCTCTCCTGAAGCAGAGATGCCTAAGGGATATCTGAGGGAGAACTTGGATTTAGCCAGGTGAATCGCTTTCCAGACAGTGGAAATAGCACATGTAGAGCTCCAGAGTGAGAAAAAGGCTGGTGCACTTGAAGCAAATGCAGCACAGCTAGAGTGGTGTACATGCCAGATGGTGCTGGAAAAGGTGGTCGGAGCTGGAGAGCTGGACACATCAGGAGGGTGGGGTTTATCCTGAGTGGAATGGATGTGAGAGGTGAGGCTGAGCAAGAAGACGAGGCTGAATCCCAGCTTCCTGGCTGGGGCAGCTGGTGGCTCTGTGCTACTCACTGAAATAGGGAAGAGCAGGTTGGTGGAGAAAGGGCAAGGGGCAAGGAAAGGTCAAGTTGGTGGGAACCCTGAGTCAGACAGCAGGGGACAGAGGCACACCCTTCCAAGTAACTGGGAAGCGGGAGCAAAGGCACTGGTGACCCAGGGGTGGGCAGGGCTAAAGGAAGCAGCGAAGGATGGAGAAGCTGCTTGGGACATGGGCTGGGGCAGAGGAGCTGTTGCCTCCTCAATGCCAGAAGGTGAAGAGGAGCAACAGGGACCTGAGCTGGAGACAGTAGCTGTGGGACAGGGGACACAAAGCCAGTGCCCAGCCAGCAGGGAGGGAATTGGGGAGAAAAGCCCCAGTCTCAGCCTCCTGCCACCAGACTGTCTCCTGCAGGAGCCAGGGGCGTGGGAGGCAGCTGGTGCCATCCACACAGGTCAGCCCTCTAGGCAGAGCCGGGTGGATACGGATGGAGGGCACATCTGAAGAGGCAGACGGAGAAGAGCCAGCACACACCCAGCACCTGAGAAGGTCCCATGGCACATCCCAGCTGTACCCAGATAGTGGTGCACAAGCATCTGAAGCTCAGGAGCAAGGTCTGGGCTGGAGTGAACAGAGCCATCAGCCTGGATTTGGGACTGACAGAGGAAGGTCCTGCAAAGGCTACTCAAGAGGAGCCATGAACAAGGCAGGAGGAACTCAGGAGAGTGGGGCTTCCCAAAGCCCAGGGAAGAAGATGCTCCACAAACAGAAAGGTCTGCTGTGTCAGAGTCTGGGAAGTGAAATCAGTCAAGGACTGAATGATGCCCAGGGATATAACACAGGCCACACTGCTGGTGACCTGACCAATAGGAGTTTGAGTGGACAGATCAGGGAGAAGCCCAGTTTGCAGTGGGAGCATAGACGTCAGGTGTGGCTTGGTTGTGAAGGGGAATGGAAAGACAGCGGGGGGTGTCTCTGCTTGCTGGGGGGTGGAGTTCCAGGGAAGAGTGCTGAGCTAAGAATAAAGCTCTCACACCCCTGGGAGAGCTAAGGAGTCACCCTAACAGACCCTCCTCTCTTCCCTAGCCCAGGCAATTCTGTGGCTTCTTTGGGATTGGACCCAAATAAATCACTGCCACCTTAAGTAAAGGACAATTGACTATGTCTTCATTTGTCCAATCCCTTTTTTCCATGCTAAGGGGAACTGGGCATCTAGGAAGTTCGCTTCATGGGCTACAAAGGGAGTGAGAACGAAGGGGAAATGTGGAGAAGACTGACTATGCAAACACATTGGACTTTCCAGGCTACATTGACTGCCAAGAGGTGCTAGCCACTTTTAAGTGGTATGACCTTGAGAAAAGTCCTTAGCCCCTCCGGGTCCTACCCTGACTTCATCTGTTAACTGAAGGTCACAATACCCACTCCATAGTATCATGGTGACAATTAAATAAATTGATGATTATCAAGGGGACAGGAAGGGGCTGGCACATAGTAGGTACACAATGCACATTAGATGCTTCTCCCAACTCCATGGATGCTTCTGGAAATGTCCCTCTTGCCTCCTGCATCAACAAACATGGCTGAAAACCTGTAGACCCAAAGGAAACAACTTGAGCATCAAGGCAGGAGAACTGAGCTAGAGAATAGATGGCCCTCCTTCTAAGATAATAAAATAATTGAGTGTCTCTTTTGGAAGGACATTTTATTCTGCAGTCATTGTGCCAATGGAAACCTTTAATGATTTAGAGCAAACAGAAAAAAAGCTTTCTCAGACAGCATTTCACCTGGTGTTCAAAATACAAATGGAATGATCCTTTTTTGTGAGCTTATTTAATCCATGTTTCAATGTTTGTTTTAATTAATTCAAGCTCTAGCTACCTAAATTATCAGAGGAAAAATTAAACCAATCCTGCTTTAAAAAGATGTTTAGCTACTAGCAAACAATTTAAGAGGGCATGGGGAGGGCATTCTATTTTTTCCAGCATCTCTTAACTGTTCTTGTTTGACAAGAATTATTTTATTGTCAACAGATTTGTTACAAATTTATGAACCATTTTAACCTCTTTCTGTTACACTGAGAACATTTCCTGGTAAAGGAGTTAGAAGAAATTGTTCAAAGCAGACTCTTACGTGGCAGCTCCCCCACCGTCCCTGGAGAGCTCCCGGGAGGTTGATGCAATCTGCCCGACTCCAGGAGAACAATCACTCGTGTCGATGGGAGGGTAATACTTAGGACTTTTGGAAGTCATCTTCATAATACAATAAATAGAATGAACCTCCGTGAGATTATTCCTGCCTATTGACCTATGAAAGTGAAAGAAATGATGTGGCCACATAAAAGGAGAGGAAATAAAGTTGCCTTTATGGAAACATTTTAAAACATTTTATGTCCCATTTTTGGTCAAAACATCCAAAAAAAATTATTATTGGTTGATCTACTTTTCTTTACCAAAATTCATCTCTGACATTCAGAAAAGGGCATAGCTACCTCCATTAAAAACTGCTAGAATTAAAAATATTAGTTTCCAACAAGCTGATTACATTGCACTCTTTAGGCAGGAATCCTTGCCAGAGAGCTCTAAAACAAGAGAAAAGGTTTCTATATCCCACTGTTGCTTTTATGTAATGAGGTAAATTGAAATATTTTCTTTCACATATAAATGTCATCAATTCAAATGTGAGTCTTGAGAATGGGAATTAGAATATGAGCATTTAGCCAAAAATTTCACCCTGTCTCTTTCATAGAACCAAAACTCTCAAGTCAACTTTTCAAGCAATGATTAGACACTCGCTGTATGCAGTGCCTCTGTGCCTTTCAAGTCATGACAGTGTTGACCCTAGGAGCATCCAGGGAGTCAAGAGTATGGCAAAAATCTTTTGTTGTTTTGACCCATGGACCCTTTGCAAAAGAAAACAGGAAATATTACATTTTAAGTACCCTTGAAAATGTCTGAGTAGCATAAAGAAGGAAAAAAAGTTAGAACCTGAATAAAATAAACTTGCCCAGGTTTTTTTAAAAAGGTGACAACCAAAGCCCTTGAATACTAATATGTAAAAAGTATTGTCCTCATATAAGATTCAAGAAGATGGTAAATACTCTTTCTTAGAAAATATCTTGCATATGCCATATGGAGTAGCAGTAAATGCCAGTAGATAAGCATTAGATAAATAGTTACAAACTGAAAATTCTGACATTTTAAATGGACTGTGTACACTGGACCTTCACAGTCAGTGGCAATTCACTTAGTCAGCTACCTATAGGAGGAGCCAGGTAATTTGGGAAAGGCAGTGGATGTGTTTTTGACCTCCAACTGTCAAACTGGATTGAGAATAATGAAGCTTGACAAGACTTAACTTGAAAAAGGATTCCTAGCAATGGATCTGCTATAGGGTCTGAATTTTAACACTAAGATAATACTGTGCTTTGATTGAAAAGTTATCTTATCTATGTGTTTTTCCCTATAAAACACAATGCTTCACACAGAAAATGTGTACCCCAATGACACTAGAGTCATTGAGCTTGGGACTACATTATTCGATAGGCATTCACTGAATTTCCACTCTATGCTGAGCATAGTGCAACCCCCTGGGAGTGAAGAGGTACGTGGGCAGATAATGATGAAATTTGGATGAGATCACTCCCACCCTACTACCAGAACTAAGTGCTATGGGGACCCGGAGGTGAGTGGGGGAGAAGATGGATTCTGTCTCTGAACAAAGCCAGGTAGTACAACAGGTGAGTGGGGAGGAGGGACATTGGAGGCAGAAGGGCCAGTGGGAGCCAGGGCAGCCTGCCTGGAGGGCTGGAACACGGGCTGCGAGGTGGGACCGCGGAGAGATTCTGTGCAGCCGTCCAGAAGGCAAATGCCGAGCATCTGAACCAAGGCACTGTTCAGTGATGACAAAAGGGGCAAAACTGGAGAGAATTGGGGTGTAAGTAGAAGTCAAGGCAAAAAGCATTCAAAAAAAGCTATCATTTCATAGTTGTACAAAGTATGGTTCTTAATGAAAATATAAACAACATGAACTTTCATGTACCAAGTAACATCACAGCAGAATAGACGCAGAAGAAAGTGCTAGAAATACAAAGAGAAACTCAATTGTAGGAATCTGTTATACATCTCTTTCAATTGTGAACAGTTCAAGTAGGTCATAACTAAACAAGAATATAAAAAGTATTAGCAACACAGTTAATAAACTTGAATACAAGTATATATATCTATCTCCAAATATATAAAACTTCATACTCTCTAGAAAATATACACTATTTTGAAATATCCATGGACCATATAAAAAAGTTAAAGATATTCGAAAAAGTAAAGAATTTTAGGACACCTAAATTCTCAGACCACAATGTAATAGAATTAGAAATGTTTGAATATAGAGTCAAGCATTTGGAACTAAAAAAAGATCAGTCCTCAAGATAACACTAGAGACAAGAGGAAATCAAAATTGCAATTACAGAATGTTTATATTATAATGTCAATGGGGACTTTAAATGAAAAAAACTCATTTAAATGAAGTTGTACTTTCATATGTTTTTTATTAAATAAAAATATAAAGATATACTTATCATTCAACTAAAGAAGTGAGAAAGTGGGAAAAACCTGAGCAAAACACAATAAAGAAATTATTCAAGATAAAAAGAGAAAATAATGAAATTGAAATATATAGAAAAGCTTAAGTAATATTTCCATAATAATATAATAAACTAAACAACCTTCTGGAAAATCTAATCAAGAAAAAGAGATATAAGCAAAAATATAATCATTTTAAAGTTCTGATATATACAACTCAATGATAAGACATTTAAAAGTTTGAATGAAATGGATGGTTTTTTTGGAAAACGTAAATAAACCAAAATTGATTTTAAAAGATGTTGAAAACTCATATAAGCCAAAAAAAAAAGTGTTTAATCTAGCAAGAAGCTACAAAGAAGTTGAAAACCCAAATAAGCCAAAGAGAAAATTTAAAGGCTATCAAGGATATACTTCCAAAACTTAAGGCAAAACAAACAAAAGACCTCTTGTTCCACATGTATTTGTGAGTTCTTTCAAACTCCCAAGAAATAGATAATTTCTATGTGATTTTAACCATTTAACCGTGACAGCTCATTAAAAATACGCAAGTGTCTTAATTTATTTTTCCAGTATAAAGAATTATATTAGTTATCTATGGCTATGTAACAAATCACCCCAAAACTTAGCAGCTTAAATAACAAACATTTATTACTCAACTTTCTGAGGGTCAGGAATTCAGAAGCAATGTCTGTGAGTGGGGTCTTTCGAGGTCTCACCTAAGGCTGCAGTGGAGGTGCTGGCTGGGGCTGCCAGCATCTGAAGACTTGCCTGGGACTGGAGGATCTCGTGGCTCTTGGCAGAGGCCACAGCTCTTTGCTGGCTGTTGGTAAGTGGCCTTCATTCCCCATTGTGTAAGCCCCTCCAGAGGGCTGCTCCAGTGTGCTCATGACATGGTGGCTGGCCTCACCCAAAATGAGTTATCTGAGACAGCAAGCAAGAGGGGAGTTGCTCCAATGTCTATTACGAGGCTCAGATGCCACACATTGGCATGTTTGCCCTCTTCTAGTCGTTAAAAGGAGTCACTAAGACTGGTACACATTCAAGGGGAGGGGAATTAGACTCCACATCTATTAGGAAAACCTACTGAAGAATAGGTGGACGTATTCTAAAACCAACCCAGTCTGCCCTCTGGTCATAAATTATTTATAATTCTCCCACATGAACAATGCATTCACCCCTCCCCAAGATCCCCCAAGGGCCTGCTTATTTTATAGCATTAGCTCTAAATCCAGAGCTAAATCAGGTCCAGATTGAAGGAGGCACTTGGAGGTGATTCCTTATGTACAGCTCCTCAAGTACAATTGCTCTTGATTTAAGACCTGTGAACTAAAAGGAAAAGTTATCTGGCCCATGTGCATCCAAACGACAACACGAGGCAGACCTAAGACACTTGCTCTCGACGCTCCTGGTCAAACAGGGGAAACACAGAAGACACCAAGGAATCACCATACCAATTCCGAAATCCAGCCAGGCAGAACCAGAAGCTTTTTGATTAGACTCAGTCTTAGTTCCGGTCTGGGCTCTTAGGTCCATCTTCCAGACCCTTGGTCCTTGAAGACTTCCCTTCTTTTCCATAAAAGGTAACCATTTTTGCAGTGGCAAAGTTTTCTCTGTCTACTTCCTGCCAGTAGAATTTTGGTGATCCAAAGTCTCTTTTCATATTGGACTATCTCTTTGTCCCTTTTAGTCTTATGCAGTGGGATTTATGTCAGTATATTTCATTTTAAAGTTTGAGGGTCTCCTACAAATTCTATTGGAGATTCATTCCATTTTGACAAGATCCACAGCCAAAAGTATCTTCAAGATAAATCCTTCTCTCCTTTGAGTTTCAGCTGAGGCACAATCCCTTTAAACCTTTGGGGGTTCCCTGGGTCTTTTGCCTGTGGAGACTCTGTAGAGAGTTTTGAGTCCACATTGGATTGGCTCTACCCAGAACAGGAAAGAGCAGCAGGCAGCTCTGCCAAAGTGGACTTCCAGGTCGTCCTTCTAACCAAGCCTGCATTTCTTTGCTCATCTTTTCTATTTCCCAATGAAGCATTCCTCTTCTCTCTAACATATTCCACTTTGGAGGATGCTGTTCAAAGTCATTCATCTGTCCACCCATCCAGTCACTCTTTTGAATGAGCATCCAATATGGACAGAGGTTCAGATGCTAAGGGGCTGAGAGGCAGACTGTGCCTCCTGGAGGCTAAAACCAGGCAGCCACAGCGCATCTGTCCTTTAGGAACTAGAGCAAGACACACTCTGGAGTAACCAAACCCTCTTCTTATTGACAAATACTATCCAGGGCTTAGTACTTCCCTGGAGATTAGGTCTATTGATGTCTGAAGATGCATTGCCATCTTCCTAAGAGCACTGCTTTCACGCTGGGAGAGAGCACGCTTAACAATCAGGGGGCTGTGAGGGAAGGAGCCAGGTCTGAGATCGGAGACCAGGGCATGGCAGGAAAAGCCCTCTCTCTGCCTGTTGTGTGGCTCAGCTTGTGAATCGGTGCCAGCATAGCTGGACGGGGGGCTGCGTTCTTGCTCTGTGCTGAGCCCACGTGGGGGTGGCTTTCCTGGCAGGACTGCACCACGCCCCTGGAGCCTCCTGACTCAGGGACTCTGCCTCTGGGAGGCCTCACATCTTACCAGAAAGAGATGGACCTGCTAGGACCCTGCAGAAGAGCTTTCAAGGGAAAGGTGGAGTTAGAGGACACAAGCTCGGACGGTGGTGATGTGCACAGATCCCGGCAGGAAGCGACCAGACCAGACATCATCAAAACAGCCAGGGATGGACTCAGACCTTGTCTCTACCCAGCCTGCCCCTGGGACATAGAGCCATCATCCGCTCAGGCCAGCAGGTTCTAGGATGGCCAAGGAGTAAGGGCTGGAGACCGGACCTTGACTTAGTGTTTTGGAAATGAACAAAGACGCTGCTTGTGAGATGAAAGTATTTCCCTTGATGTATAGGGTTGACCACGGATTCATGCAAGATCTGAAAGAAAAGAGAAGGCTCTGTGCATCCTCTATCCCTTGGGAAGGTCATGAAACTGTCAAGGCAGAGCAGGGCTCAAAACAGACGCATTTTAGCTTTTGAATTCATTACCGAGGAGCTTAAAATTTGATCATAAGTAGCTCCGTATGATAGGCACTTGTGTGTTTCTTAAGTCGACATCCTTGGGAGAGAGCCATATATTAAAGATGATATGTTTTAGGCTTATTTTGCTCTAGTTCCTGACAACAATTGTTTCCACTCACCTTTTTAAAATTCTTCTTAGTGCAATGGCTTATTCGTTCAGCAATTATTTACTAAGTGCTTAATTTGTAAAAAGTGAAGAATGAGGAGCTAAGGGGAATTCCTAAATTATTTTTTAAAAGAAGATTATATAAGAATGATAAAAATAAAATAACATTATTTGAAAAAAAAATTATTGAGACACAAGCCAAGCTCAAGGAATGTAGAATGAACTCTATTCAGGAAGACAGTTGGGGCGAACCATCTGTTCAGGGGCAGCTTGTACCAGGGACCATGAGTTTGGAAAGAAGTGGTGAGCACATGTGATAGGAAGCGTGAGGGTAAGGGAGGGCAGCGGGAGCGCAGGAGTGGAAGAGGCCTCTGCAGACGTGCAGGAGGCACTGCGCGAGCCAGGATTCCAGCCTTCCCATCTGGAACATGGCAGCCTGGACTTCCAGGGCCCTTTGCTGGCTCACCTATGCACTGCACGGTATCCGTGTGTGCCAGGTTGTGGAGTTCCTCATTTCAGAAGGCAAGCTGGTCCAGTCCTTTATGAATCCCAAAGCCTTACTGCTAGCTGATGAAGCACACGCGTCAGGCACTCTGGGGTGTTTGCTTTGGGTTGCCAGTTGGCACACCTCACGGATCGAGGAGTGGCTGCTCCGTCCTGGTCCCTGATCCCACCTGTCCTGGCTTGGCTGGCCATAGTTCCCAATACTCAGGCCCCACCCCCATCCCTATTCAGCAGCCCCTCTCCCGGTGGTGGGTCTGGGGCCCATCCCCTGTGGCCTCCTTCCATACTTACCCGCTAAGCCAGTGGGAGCTCAGCCTGTTTAGCCCAGGTTCCCTCCAAAGGCAGAGGCTGAGAAGGGGGCTTATTGGGAGGAGTGGTCTCCACACATTGAAGGAATGAGAGAAGCAGCCCCCATCTGCCCGCCTTGAGGGGAAGCATCTGTGAGCACGACCCGTCGTACATTCTGCCAAGATTGATAACACCTGAGTGCAAGTCCTGTGAGCTATTACTCACTCCAAGAGAAGCTGAGCACCTTGAGCGGCTAGTGGTAACAGCCTCCCTGCAGATGCGGGCAGGTCTTGGGAGGAGGGTGAAGGGAAGCTGAAATCCCATTCGGCCCCAGTGGGGTTTAGCACATCCCACAGGCCGCAGGGAAACCGGGGCTGCGGTGGAGTGGAAAGGCCAGCTCCACACCAGGTAGAGTTGCGAGGAAGTGCCAGATCTGCGCACGGCTTCCCCGTCTGTCGGATGGATGTAATCTTGAGGGCCCAATGCAGAGAAAGCGCCTGGTGCAACGAGAAACACAAAGCAGGTGCCCACAAATGGCCTTGGTGACAACAGCTATTTGTTGGCAGCTGTTTCTAAAGCCCTGCCCTCCTCAACACATACACAGACACCCATGCTCACACATACTCACACACACCCATGCTCACACACGCATTCACACAGCCACACGTCATACATCCAAGAGTGCAGTGGGTGGGCCGCAGGCTCCTCTCCCAGGGGGCGCAGGGAGCCTCAGCTGCTGCTGCCCGACCTGCCTCTCCTCCAGGCTCCAGCTACAAAGGGAGGAGCGTGGAGACCATGGTCTGTCGCGGAACCACTCCCTGTACCCTGCAGGGGGGCACACGCCCACCGGCCGCTCCCCAGGGATCTGAAACCAGCAGGAGGAGGGGGTAATATCAGAAATATCAACTCTTGCCAAATCACTTGCGACATTTTTGAGGCGTCCCAGGGAACCTGTTGGCATGTAAATGGAGAGTTCACCTTCATGGGAATGCCTTGCCATGCCTCCTGCAGGAAAAATATGATGAAGTGAGCAGTAGGAAAGGCCCCAGGGGTTCCTCGCTATTTCATTAGCCTGGAGCTGGAGCGCTGGCGATAATTTGGGAGATTCGCCGATGTACCTGGTGCTCTCGGGATGGGTGCAGCTGGGCTGGGCAGACCCCGGAAAGAGCCTGGGTCAGTCGCAGGCAATAGGGCCCCGTAAGAGCCTTGTCAGGCCCCAGCACGCTGCCCAGCACCCCACAAAGGCAGGGACATTCCTCCCACCCAGGTGTCTTCCTCGAGAAAGAACTCCAACCCACACGCCACTGCTTGGTCACTAGTCACTTCCAATTAGGCTGCCCCAGCACTTAATGCTCTTTGTCAGGCAGAAATAAGAGCAGTGGCAGCAAGACAGTTCTAAGGGAAAATTGTTTCTTTAGTGCAAGTGTGACCTGAAGAACAAGCCACCATTCCCAGGGAGGGCACATAATGACGGGTTAGCAAGCGCTGTCAGAGTCTCAGGCTGTGGGCACGGCCCCTTAGGGACCTGGCCCTCCTGTCAGCGTCCGTCAGCGTCTATCCACAGGAGTCGCTGTCAGCCAGCCCAGGGACATGCCTCTCCTGACAAAGCCAAGCGGGGCGTGGGGCAGGTGCTTTGCTGTGCGAAGCTGCGGGCCCAGGTGCCCAGCCCTGAGTCCATGCCCGTCGTGTCACTCGAGGCTCTCAATGGCTCTCGTGAGCCCGGCCATCAATTAGGAGGCTCGCATTTGTAACAAACACCCAAAGAAGAGCAAGCTCAACCCAAAACAAGCTGAAGGAGGGAAAGAATAAAGACCAGCGTGGAAATAAACAAAAGAGGGAATAGAAAGACAATAGAGAAAACCAAGGAAACCAAAAGGTGGTTCTTCGAAGAGACCCACAGAATTGGCAAACCTTTAACCAAATGGAAGAAGAATAAAAGAGTGAAGATTCAAATGACTAAAATCAGGAATTAAATGCCACACTGACCTTATGGAAACAAAGCCCTGGCTCAAAGAATGAGCAAAACTGTTATGTGCATAATTGTTCCTCGAGAAGCAGAGCCAGGTACAGGGTGATGAGAGTGTGGCAAGGCCAGAAGAGACCCTGGGCCTCTCTGCTTCTTCTCCCAGGGTCAGGAAATATCTCTATGCCCTCCATCTTTCCAGCTCATGGTAGGATTGTGCCACCAGACTCCTGCGACTTGCTTTGGCCAGTGAAATGTGATCAGAATAGCATGAGTCTCCTCTGGGAGTTGCTGTAAGAGGCAGGACATGTTCTTTTTGCATTCTCTCCTCTGCAGAGACGATTGGAAGTTTGCAAGGAAATGAAGCCTCCAGCTGCCCGGGCCTCTGCGGGATTGCAGGGAACTGACCTGTTCCAGGTCAGCCATGGAGTCTGAGTGAGAATGATATACATGTTTTAAGCTGCTGAGGTTTCAGGATTGTTTGTTACTACATCTGACTGTTACACTCTCCCCAGTGCCAGCTTCATTCTAAGGTCGGCGCCCCTTGTGATCATGAGAGAGCTAAACAATGGGACCCATGCACAGTCATAATTGAGAACAAAAGCCTTCCTTCTCACATTCCAAGCATGGAAACAGAAATCTCTCTCTTGGGTCGTATTGGGCCAATGTAGTTTTCATATTCCCCCCTGAAACAATACATGTTACCAGGCTGATTGGCTGAGACAGTCATCTGGAAGGGGTGGGTTGCTGTACAAGCAGTACATAGATTCATAGTATTATTCATATCACTTATATGATGATGATGATGATTATGGTGATGGTGGTGATGGTGGTGGTGGTGGTGATTATGATAGGGGGTGGTGGTAATGATGATTTTGATGATGACAGTAAGTTTTAATAACTTGTACAAGGTCAATAATTTGTGCATTTGGTAAGTGACTGATCTAGAATTCAAAGCAGGCTGTCGAATTCCAGAGGTGGAGAGCTTACCACTATGTAAGTCCTGAGGAGGAGTTACAGCCTGTCACCTAGAAAAAAATAGCCATTTGTTGAGAAAATGATGAAGCCAAGCTCTTTCCATCTGATAAGGTTGTTGAAGGATTGAATGAGATACTGCATACCCTCAGTTTCCACTGGACACCTGGCTATGCTCATTACAAGCCTGGGGAAGGTCAGCAGGGCTGGCCTTGCCACAGCCACACGGCACTCGAAATTTCCGGGTCTCAGACCCTCTTCCATAAAATGGGAAGGGAAATATGTTACTTCCCTTATCTATTTCCAAGGATGTTGTGAAGATCTGATGACATAAATGTGAAAGCATTTTTGAAAAGTGGAAAGAGATATAATAAAAATAACTAATTGTTATTATATTTTATGCATAATAATTCACCAACATTATAATTTTCTTGGCCCACTGTTAAGTGGCTCTAGGAAGCTAAAGGCAGCAATTAAAGTTTTGTCATGATTTTCCTAGTTTTTATTTCCCAAGGCTCAATATGGCCTTTCCTGTCTTAACAAAGAAATGCATCCAAAAGGGAACAAATGATAGGCTTGTCAGATAGAGGCTAGGCTGGCGGGCGGTGGGCACTCACTGGGAAAGGCTTCCTGTCTTTTTTTCTTTGCCCTGCTCACTTCTCTGAGTCTGCTAAACCCAGGAGGACGTGCTCCCCTGCGTGTGCGCATCAGGGCGCTCTGCAGCTGGGCAGTCGGCACAGTGCTGCTGTTTATCCTTCTTCTGCTCCTCTTCCTCTCTTTTATCCTCTGTCTCTCTTTCTTATCGAACTCCTGGCAATCCCACTTTGTTCCTCTGTGAACTGGTGGGAGATGACAAGGGCGTTCACAGACACCCATCACCCCACCCTCGCTGCCCTAACTTGGGAAGCCCCGTGTGCTCTCCTTGGCACTTGTACCTGCACTTCAGCCACTTCTTTGTTTGTTTGTTCATTTGTTTGTTTGTTTGTTTGTGTGAGGCCAGCAATTTATTAAGGTAGGGAGAGAAGAGAAATGGGAGAAAATAACAAATCAAGGGTCCCCGGTAGAGGGTAAGGGGCTGAAGAGTGATAGAGAGAGTTGATTTATAGACTACAATTTCCCATTATAGATTATAAATGCCCAGGTTTTACTTGAGTGTTGATCTGTGCAGGGGGCACATGGCAAGAACAGGGTGCAGAAGCCACGAGGGCCCCAAGCACAGCAGCAGGGCACGGAAGCCGCCAGGAGCAGAAGCAGGGGGTGGCAGGGGTCAGGAACAGGAGCAGAAGGGGTGATTTGACCTTTGCGTCTGCCTTTTAAACTGTTAATTATTCCACCCCTTTGCTAATAGCATGGGGAGGAGTCCCAGGTATTTGCTGTTTTGATTGATGACCCCACCCATTAATCCCCCGGGTGGGGCCAATGATAATGTCCCGGGAGAATTATCTGGAGCTTCTCCTAGCTTCCTGGAGAAATCTCATGAGGATCTTCCAGCGGCCATCTTGGGGTATCGATGTCCACATGGTCCTTTCTGCCAGGTTCCAGATCTATTTATTCATTCCCTATATGAAGCCTGCTTCATTCCCCCCTCAGAGAGTTTACACCTTTATTCTTAAAGGGGTGCTGAAGGGAGATGGTCATTCTTCTGTAACTACTTCCTGCTGGTTAGGGGCAGTAGGCCCTACCTGACAAGGTGTAAAAGCCTCTGGCTATTCTATCTTGGTTGGAGGAAGATGGATCTGGCATCCTGGGTGAAGCTGGATGAAGTCCCCTTATGGTTAACAAATGTTGATTCTGGAAGAAATAAACTTGATTAGAATCTTGAGAATATATGGTCCTACCAAGAGGATACTGGACCACAAAACTAGAGAAGGCCAGGTGCCTGTAAAGGACGCATTTCCCTGAAATTGGTGGGAACAGTATTCTTTCAGTCGCATTGTGCTGTTGGTTAGCTCTAGAGAGAAGAGATTGTAATAGGCAACCAGGTTAGGTATACATTCCCAATCACAGTTCTTATGGTAGAAGAGGAACAGGAAGAGGCATTGCTCTTTTCAGTTAAGCTACAGGACATGAAAACAGTTTCTTAAGAGGTGTCTGGTTTGCCCTTTCTCTAACAACAGGCTTCTGGGCTAGAGTGAGAGGGAACAGGTGGCTTTGACACAGACACTACTTCGCTTTGTCTCTTGAAGAGGTATTTCAGGCCGTCCAATGACTGGCACTCGTGCATTTCATCAGATGCTTCTGGTGAGCAGGCACTTTCTTGGGCAGTTGGCTTCACTTGGGATTAGTGCACCAAGCTGGAAATTCCTTTAACTTTAATAGCTGTGGGAGTGATCAGAACTACAGAGTAAAGTTCCTTCCACTTAGGCTGCAGTAGAGAGAGAGACCTATTTTCTTGTCAGGTTTTGATCAGAACCTGGTTTCCAGGCCCTGGGTGAGGAAAGGTTGCCCCTGGACCATCTCAAAGGGGCTAAGTTGAAGTGGGTCTTAGCCGCCTCGTTTGCCATTTCCCTTCTGGTGGGAAATGCTTGGCCCTGACAGGATGGCATGTGGGTGAAGTGTATCCGCCAGTCCTCCCCAGGTATGATCCCTGCATCTGTACAGGGGGTTTAAGGCGGGAGGATGGCTAAGCCTCCCATTGTTTGAATTATTAATTGCACACAGGCGGCAACTCCTGGTAACTTTTTGACTGTTTTCACCAGGCCCTGTCTTTTAAAAACTCGTTTAGCTAAGCTGGTTAGGGCATTCTTTCCCAGATGAGTGGCTTGGTGAAGTCCATGAAGGACCTTCCCCTGCACTGCTCCTGGCAGGTAGACTTGAGTGTCCTTAGCAAGCCACCTATTAGCTTCCAGGGTGAATCCCAGGCTAGCTGCCCTGGTTTGGTCATCCGGGGTACACGTTTGCAATACCTTACATGTCATCTCTCCATGGGAACAGACCATAATGCCAATTGTGTTCTACTCACAGTACTCTGGTGATCACTGCTCCACTTGGTACGTCCTTCACACAGCCAGCATGCGGCAGCACCGTTAACCCTAGAGAGAAGCTAGGAAAGCAGGTTCCAGTATTCCACTGGCCTGGTGCATAGCACCCTTCAGCACTGTGAAACAGTGCCAGTCTGGATCAGCCACTTCTTGAGGCTTTCCTTCCACCTTTCCACCTTTCTTACCCTAAACTGGATGCCTGGCTGTCTCCTGCTGACAGTGATTCTCCCTGCAACCTTCTTAAGTGGAATCCATTTCCTCTCACACTCCACACACCCTAGGGCCCAGGGAGTGGGTGGGTGGACAGGTACTTGTCCTCCTTGCTCCTTATGGGCATGCCACCATTTCTCCCCTCCTCCTCTAGAGTTCATGCCAGCAAGCTCCGTCTCTGTGACTGCCACATCTCTGTCACTGCCCGCCTCCTGATGCTCACCCTCAGTCACCAGCAATTCTGGGTCCTGGAGTGTGGGCTTTCTGGTCACCTCGATGCCTGTCTCATTCTCAGAGGTGTCCATATCCCTGCTGAATGCCCTTTCTGCACTTGGAGTGTGCCTAGCTGCCGATGCTGCCTTGTATCCCATGCCCCAGCCTCTAGACCAGGGGTTCTTAACCTTTTTTGTTCCATGGACCCCTTTGCCAGTCAGGTGAAAACCACAGACCCCTTATTAAGTCCACACTATACTGTGTAATATTTAATAAATATATCACACACACACACCAACACGTCCCCATAAGAATCATGTTTTTCTGAATTTCATTTCAAGCTCATGGACCCCTGCTTAAGAACCCCTGCTCTAGACCCAATGCCTTTTGATTTTTATGCCTCTGGGGCTTCTCTCAACCTGCTCAGAGTTTCTTTAAGCCTATACGTATGGGGCAATTAACACCCAGGGGCCACCCTAACCCAGTGGAAACTGGAGTGTAAAAGCCCCCCCCCCCCGCCCCACCTCACTCTCTGGGGACCAGAGGATGGGGATGAGGCAGACCACTGGCCCAAGGAGAAAGACAACTTGTGTCTGCTGGTCTGGCGTTGGGCAGAACAGCAAGGTCGAACCTGTTGGTGAATTTCTATATTTGACCCAAGCTCCAGCATGTATGGATTCTCCCCTGTTTAAACTGCCAGCCCCTTGCCTCTATCCCTGAAAAACTACCGGATAGTTTCCAATGATATGAAATGAGGGGCAAAGGCCCAGATAGAAGTGGTAGGCAGCCACGTGCCCTCTCCAGCAGGAGCATGAGGACTTGCAGAGAGTCCCATGGGTGTTGCCGCACATGGAAGGGGAGGGATGCCCAATGGAGAAAGGGCAGGGGAAGCAGGGAAGGAAGTGCCGGCACTTCAGCTGCTCCTCAGGCAGACCCAACCCCTTCTTTTCTGCCACCAGTGGCACAATCCGTGTGACAGGATCCATGGTGATAAATGTGCAGCCTCTGGTTTCCCAGCCCCACTGGGAAGCAGGAAGGAAGACTCCCTCCATGGACGTCAGGTAATGCTGACAGGATCCTGGCAACAAGTTGCTGAGACCTGGAAGGAGGAGGAGACCTTGCAAAAAGGGGAAGAATGACAAATAGAAATGCATGGACAAACAGAATAAACACTTGGGAATGGAGAGAGGTGAGCTTTTCTGCTTTCCTAGAGGGAACTGGAAATGGGGGAGCTGCCATTTGGGTTGAGGACAAAGGACAAGGACAGGGAGGGTAGTCTGAAGCTGTTTTGCAAGGCTTTCAGAACGCATGCCTGCTGCTCTGCCCCCTCCCTTAAACTCTTCCTGCATTTTTTTCAAGACCGTTGCTTTCAGTGATATTTTTCATCCAAATGCTATTTCTTTGAATCCACTTTTCTCATAGATGGGCTCACTTGGGCCCCAGGATACATTTAGATTATTTGGGAGCAGCCTGTTTGGATTAGGAACTCTTTATTTTTCTTCCCCCAAACTCCAGCCAACTGGCTGCAGTGTGATGACCCAGAACCAGCCGTGCTCCCCTTCCACCAGCAAAGGTGAGGCAGCCTTCTCTAGGCTGGGAAGGAGCAGGTCCATGCACATAAGAATCTGCCCTGTCTCTTTCAACATAGTTACCCAGGAAAGGTGATATGAAATGATTGTTACCCAAGTTATTGGCAGGATAATAACTGGATAATTAGCATATAAACAATTTGGTATCGTACTATAGCATGAACAATCATCTTTAGTAACTGTAGCTATGGCTCATAATAACACCTTTGTTAGAAAAATAATCACAGCCCCTTGGGCTACTTCATCATACTTATAGAGAGAAAAGGAAAGTTGCAGCCCAGCAGTCAAATCTACTGTTGATTTTTAGTACTGACATGCACTTAATGCCAGTTTTGGAAGGGTAGGAGCCTTAAAAACAAAAGATCCACCAAAATCAGCTCTAAGAGATGTCGTAACTAGAAAACTGGCTGTGTGCCTGGAGGAGGGGCTGACTGTCTGTCCTGTGCTTGGAGCCCAGCTGCTCCTTTTAAGAATTGTGGTGATGGCAGCACAGCATTGGGGATGCAAGTATCTACATGAAGGTGGTCAAAAGGGGGAAGTTTTAGAGCGTATATACGTTACTACAATAAAGTTTTTAAAAAATCTATCAAACTCGGGAAGTGGGTGTGGCTCAATCGATGGAGCCCCCGTTTACCATATGGGAGGCCCTGGGTTCGCTTCCCAGGGCCTCCTTGTGAGGGCAGGCCGGCCCGTGCGGCCCGGTGGGCTGATGCAGCGGGACCTCACAGCAAGGGGGAGATAAGCAGACACGGAAGAAACACACAGCGAATGGACACAGTAAAACACAAGCAGCAAGGGGGGGATAAATAAATAAATAAATAAATCTTAAAAAAAAAAAAAAATCTATCAAACTGCACAACACAGTGAATCCTAAGTTAAATCATGGACTATAGGAAATAGTACAATTATGAAAAAAGTGCTTTCACCAATGGTAACACATCAAATGTGCCAGTGCAAGGTGTTACTAATAGGGTGGTACATGGGAGCCCTGTGTTTACAGATGACTGTTCTGTAAACATACAACTGCTCTAAAAACAGAGGGCACCGCACCACATGTCTTAGGGATTCATTTTCTGTTTTTCCAAAACATGAGTGATACAGGTTGAACTGTGTCCCCCACAAATGTACCTTCAAGTCCAAACCCTTGGTCCCATGAAGGTGACCTTCTTTGAAATAGAGTCTTTGAAGATGTGATTTACTAAGGTGTGGCCAAACTGGATTAGGGTGGGCCCTCGTCCAGTATGACTGGTGTCCTTACAAGAAGGAAAGAGGAGACAGACAGACCTGGAGAACACAGAATGTGGGTACTGAGGCAATGTGTGAGGCCAAGGCTTGCTGGCCAACCAGCAGAAGCTGGGTAGAGGCAAAGAAGAAGCCCCCACAGATCCAGCCTTCTGGCCCCCAGAGCTTGAGGCAATGTATTTCAGTTGTTTTAAACACCCAGTTTGTGGTATGTTGTTACAGCAGCCCTAAGAAATGAAGACAATGGGCCTCTTCCAGTTGGGGATTCTTCATTTCCTTTTAAATCTGAATGGCAAAGTTCGCCAGAAGGACTGGCAGGGGGGCGGAAAGCATATTAGAGAACAGGTTTTGAAAGTTCGCGGTTGCCTTGGGTATGAAGAAATAAAAGGTGGAGTTACAGACCAAAAATACAATAGTCCCGGCATTTACATTTACCCCTGTCATCACCCTTACTGGAGATCTTTATGACTTCATGTGGCTTTGATCTATTCCCTTTCAACTGCAGGGCTCTCTTTAGTAACTCTTGTAGGGCTGATCCAGTGGTGACAAACTCCCTTGGCTTTTGTTTATCTGACAATTTCTCAATCTCTCCCTTATTTTTGAAAGACAATTTTGCCAGATATAGAGCTCTTGCTTGCCAGGTTTTCTGCTTTCAGCACTTTACCTATGTCATCCCTCTCCTTCTTTCCTCCATGGTTTACAATGAGGAATCAGCACTTAATCTTATTGAAGCTCTCTTGGATGTGACATTGCTTCTCTATTGCAGATTTTAAAATTCTCCCTTTATCTGTGGCATTTGACAATTTGATTATAATATGCTGCAGCATGGGTCTATTTGGGTTTATCCTGTATGGAGTTTGTTAAGCACCTTGAATGTGTATATTCATGTCTTTCATCAAATTTGAGACATTCTCAGCCATTATTTCTTTGAATATTCTCTCTACCACTTTTTCCCTTTCTTCTCCTGAGACTTCCACAATGTGTGTATTGGTACGCTGAACGATGTCCCACAGATTTCTCAGGCTCTGTTCACTGTTCTTCATACTTTCTCCTTTTTCTCCTCAGACTGGATGATTTCAATTATCTTATCCTCAGGTTCATTGATTCTTTCTTCCAGCTCTAATCTGCTGGTGAACCCATCTAGGGAGTTTTTTTTGAATTTCTGTTGCTGTGGTCTTTGGCGCTGTTTGCTTCCTTTTTATAACTTCCATCATCTCCTTATTGATATTGTCTTTGTGTTCAACCACCATTTTCTTGAGTTCCTTTAGTTCCTTGCCCATGTTTCCTTTCGCTCTTTGAGCATATTTAAGACCATTTTTAAAAAGTCTTTGTCTGGTACGTCCCAGGTCTGAGCCTCTTTACTGATGGTTTCTAATGCTTTAATTTTCTCTTTTGCCTGGGCCATCACTTCCTGTTTCTTTGCATGTTTTGTAATCTTTTGTTTAAACCTGGGCAGTTTGCTATTTTAATGTGTTGTTGTTGTTGTAATTTAGACTCTGAGGCATCTGTTCCTTAAGCTTGTATCCAGCTAGTGTTATGACAGAGCTTTCCTTGACAAAAAAAAAAGGGAAAAAAGCATCTTTCTCAGTCTTTGCGGATTGACCTGTGGGAGTGCTCTGCTTAAGAACTTATCCATGCAATGAGTTTAGAGAACAGCTTGAGGACACATCACAAGGGCCTCACTGATCCCTTTTGCACATGTAACTTGTCGTGGACATACATGTTTTGTCCTGAAAATTCTCCTTTTTACATGGATATGAATGACCTGTCTCCTAAGAAACGGTTTCCTCATGGTCCTAGGCACTGCAATGTATGTCCTACAGCCAGAAATCCCTGGTCCAAGGCTTTGCCCCTTTCTCTGTAGGAGAGCTCAGCAAGCTGCCTTCCACATGCAGGGAAAGTTCCTGGCCAGTGAGTCCCTCAGCAACCACCAGACAGATGGGGCCAGACACACCTGCTCTCAGCGTGTGCGTGCAGGCCACTCTGCTTCCTCTGGAACCACGGCCACGGATCCACACCAGGAGCATGCATGGGCAGGCGCCACTGCGCTGGTGAGGGGTGAGGAGGGGCCAGTCAGGGTGCCAGGAAATCCTACTGCTTTTAAGGAGCCTTTCTAAAATTTCAGCACTCACCCTGTTACTGTAGTCTTTTAACTATTTTCTGGAGCTTTGAGAAAGATGTTTCTGCCAGTTCTTTCTGGTTGGCAATAGTTTCTGTGGGAGTCAGAGCCTTGAAGCATCGCACTCCGCCATCTTGATTGGGGTGGAGCCTTTGCATTTAATTCCCTGCTTTCTTCCCTTAGGGTGGCATTACCAAAGGGACATTCAAGGAAAGAAAAGCCGCAACCCACAGGCCCCTCGAGCCCACTTTGCTTCCAGGCTGCTAGCTGAGCTTCCTCTGCAGGCCATTGCCCACCAAGAAGCAGCAGTCTCTTTATTCCATGGCTAAAATGGCATGCTCTTCAAATCGACAAACACTCATTTCTCTAATGTTCTGGGAAAAAAACGAGGAATGATTCTGATGCTTCTTTTCCATTAGAGTTGCTTCCCCTTCCAAAGTTTGCTTTTTATGTGGAAAAAGGCCGTGAAAGCCCATGGATGTCATCTGTGTTCCCTGCAGAGAATCTGAAAATATGTGGTTGCTTAAAAATAACCCTGCTTTTTGCAGGTAGCCTCTTATACGATATTAAGTGCCCTCCTCTCCAACGCAAGTGTTCCTAATGCTAAATTAGCTGTTAACAAGTATTTTAAAATAGTATAATTTATGCTAATTCAAAAATATTCCCCTTCCCAAACTGATTATTTTTACCTCCCAAGTTGCTGCCCTTTTCCCTTCACGGAGGAGTTGTCAGGGCGCCGTGATCAAGCATCTTTTGGAGGGGCTCTGGATTCCCCCTCATTTCCACACACAGTTTCCACGGACGCGTGCCCACATTTTGCCTCAGCGCTCGGTGGTGAGGATGGCTTTGCACACTTAGCTCTCCACCTGAGGTGGCTGCTGTGATTTGTCAGGAGGATGAAGAGGTGCTCACAGCACTAAGGAGTCGCTAGCATGTCTTGCAAGGTTCAGGCAGCAAGGGAGGAGCCACGCTTTCCTGCCTGGCTAGGCACCGTGGGGAGGGAGTGGGCTCGGGCTTGCGTGCCGCCCCTCCTGAGGCCCCCCGCCTGCGTGGCCCCAGCCAGAGTATGATGGACGCTGGCAGTGAGCACACCAGCCTAAAGCCCACTGCTACTTACGGGGACTTTCTGCTTCCCCCGAGGTCTCAGTATCTGCTTCGTCTAACGGGACTTGAGGGAATCGAGTGATCTTTCCTTCCATTTCCCTCCAGTCTTTCACGGGTGGATTGCTCCCATCTGCCCCTCGCTTGGGTGGAATTGGTCAAGTTTTCTTCCTACTGCATTTGGTAGGAAACCCAAACCCCAGGCCATGGGCCACAGAGTCAGCTGTAGCCTGGCCCCCGCCAAGTTTGCTGCTGTGGCTTCCACCTCTCCTGCGTCTGATCACCCCCAGGTGCCATCAGTTCCTCCTTCTGTCTTTCAGATATCCCCAAGCCATTCCCAGCCCCGGGCCTTTCTGCTTGCCCTGGAGTCTCCCTTAGCTTCTTTCCACACTGAGCTCTTCATTCAAATATCGCAGCCTGAGAGGCTCTCCCAGACCCCGGGATGTAACCCTTTCCCTTCCTCCCTCCACGCTGCCGATGATGATCTGATTCTCTTTTTCTTTCTAGTTTCTATCTCAATACGAAATTGATTTGCTTATTACATGGCTATCATCTGTCTTCTACAGGACCCTAAGAGATGGTGTTTGTCCCGCTACGGCTCCATCCCCAGAGTCTAGAATTGAGCCTGGCCCTAGTAGGAACTCCTCAAATGTCTGATAAATCTATGCAAGAGCTTCGCACATTGCTGCCTTCCCAAAGCTCCCAAGCTGGGGACTCACTTTTTTCTTTTTTAGGAGGTGCCGGGGATTGAACCCAGGATCTCATACATGAGAAGCAGGCGCTCCACCACTGAGCTGCAGCCGCTCCCCTGGGGTCACTTTTGCATTCCCAGTGGAGAGTCACAGATGCACCAGAGGCAGCTGCCGACCAGGGCTTTCGTCTTCAGTTTAGTGGCACTGAGCTATAAAGTGTTCTATAAAAGCCAGTTTGGGGCATGGCCAGAGTTCCTGAGAAGCTATTGGAAGTGGCACCATTCTTCCCTGGGGAGAAGGCTCTTTCTAGTCAGGAAAACTAGTGGCATTCTCTATGCAAGCACAGACCAAATGATTTTTTTTCCTGAGTCATTTGAAAGTAAGTTGCCTGCCTGATATCCCATCGTCCTTGATGGTTTTGTGTGGTGTTTCTATAAACAAGGCCATTCTTCTACAGTACAACCAATTTGAAATCAGGAATGAACAGAAATTTCATCACTACCATCTGATCCTCAGACCCCAGCCAAGTTCTGCCCATTGTCCCAATAAGCTCCACTGCAGCAAAAGGATCCAGGTCAGAATCACGGTGCATTACATGTAATTACATTTCTTTAGTCCCCATTAGGCGAGAATAGTCAGTCTGTGACTTCCATTACACTTTGAAGATTATGGCCTATTTTAAAAAAATAATAGTTTTATTTAGTTATAATTCATCACCCATAAAATTCACCCTTTTAAAGTATTCAGTTTAGCAGTTTGTGGTATGTTCAGAGTTGGGCCACCATCCCCACTATCTAATTTTGGACATTTTGATCATGTCTTTTTTTTTTTTTAAGATTTATTTATTTATTTCTACCCCACCCCCCACATTGTTTTGCACTTGCTGTCTCCTCTCTGAGTGTTCTTCTGTGCCTGCTTGTCTTCTCTTTAGTTGGCACCAGGAACCGATCCTGGGACCTTCTGAAGTGTAGAGAGGCTGCTCAATCTCTTGCGCCACCTCAGCTCCCTGGTCTGCTTAGTCTTTCATTGTCTCTCTGCTGTGTCTCTTTTTGTTGTGTCATCTTGCTGTGCCAGCTCTCTGCTCGGGCCAGCACTCCTGTGTGGGCCAGCACTCCACGTGGGCCAGCTCTCTGCTCGGGCCAGCTTGCCACGTGGGCCAGCTTGCTTTCACAACAGGAGGCCCCAGGAATCAAACCCTGGACCCCCTATAGGGTAGACGGGAGCCCAGTCACTTGAGCCACCTCTGCTTTCCCATCATGTCTTTTTTAGGGTCCAGAGGGCACACAGTGGTGGCTTGGGATCTATGTGTACCCCAAAAGAACATGTTCTTAGACCTATTCCATTCCTATGGCTGTGGAACCCTATGGATAAGCTTTCTTCAGGATGTTACTTCAGTTAAGGTGTGACCCAAATGAATCAGGTTGGGCCTCAATCAGGATTATTGGAATCCTTTGTAAGCAGAACGACAGTCAGAGAGAGAAAAGCCAGAGAAAGCAGCTAGAAGCTGGAAGCTGGTGGAACCCAGAAAAGAAAGGATAAGCCAGGAGAGGCCGCCATGTGCATAGCCATGTGACAAAAACAGCAAGAACCAGGGCCTGCCAGCAGCCGGCCCCACGATGCCACCGCCTTCTGGGGGAAAGCATCGTCTTGGTGATGCCTTGATTTTGGACCCACAAAACCGGGAGCCAATAGCTGTTTAAGCCAACCCATCACATGGTAGTTGTTTTAGCAGCTAGGACACTAAAACATTGGCCATACAAAGTAGCTTCCTAAAAATGAAATAGCTGGGAGCATGAAAGACAGCCAAAGGGGGCAGGGTGGTGGCGGGTGATCAGCCAGCGCAGCCCCACAGACGTACAGGAAACCCCAGGAGAGACTTCCACTCAGAACCACCCCCAAAACATTTTCTCAGGTAAGTTTTGTGTGTGTGTGTGTGTGTGTGTTGTTGTTGTTTTTTACAGAAAATGTTTTAAAATCTAAAATTATTCTTTGTGTGTGTGTGTATGTGTATATATTTCTGGGTACTGGTTTTAAAGATGGCATACATTATTGAGAGGTAGAAAAATGTTCTGAAGGTCCTCTTTAACTGTTAGTAACACCACCACCTGATATTTGTTGGCACTTTCTCTAGAGGAGGATAGCTCTAAGTACTTTGCATATATTACCTCAATTCTCACAAGAACCCTCTAACACGTATACTAGAATCGTCCCATTTTGCAGGAAGCTGAGGCACAGAGAGTTTACATATCTTGCACAAAGTCACAGTTATAAGTGACAGAGTCAGGCTATGGCCCATGGTGGAGAGAGGAGAACACAGGCAAAAAAAGAGGCCCCGTAGCCTGACTGAGCAAGGAGAGGGAGGCCCCACCAGCCGCCAGCGGAGGCCGCCGCTGCACAGAGACGCCATCTTTGTGCTTCAGCCCCGGTGGCGCTCCCAGCCGAACGCCACCGTGTGGGTGTCTCTGGTGGAAGAAAAGAACCACTTAGCTGAATTCTAGACCCACAAAAGTGTAAGTAATAAAATGGTGGTGGTTTTAAGCCACTATGTTTTGGGGTGGTTTGTTATGGGGCAATAGAAAATGACAATGACAATGGATGGTTCATGTCATTGTCATTTGACCCCGAAGAGACTCATGACAGGGGCTAAGTGGGTTCTACTGCAGGTATTTCTACCCTAAATTCACCTCTTTCTGCCAAATGCCAGTTTATTAAGGAGTGGTCTACCCTTGTCCTTTGTGTGTAGACTTAGTCACATACATTGTTATTTTGAATATCGCGTTGTACTCTTTTGCCCAGGGTTGAAACCAGTTCACTGATATGCCCAAAACGAGCTTTGCCATGCATCACACCTCAGAGCAGTACCTGGTTCCCCGTTACGGTTTTGGAACACTGCACTTTGGCAGTCACAAGGACCTGGAACGGGCAACAGCTTCTTTGTTCTGGTGAGAGACAAACAGGGTGCATCAATTTTCGTCTCTTTGGGTGCAAATTTATTATTGATCCATCTGATTTCCTATTAAAATAAGAAAAATTTTCTGGGCCAGCACCAGCTAAATGGTACATGGCTAACCCATTCAAATAAGGTAGATTACCAAAAAAATTGGCAGAAGGCCCCAAACAGACTTTACAAAGTAAGTAAAATATTAAACATAGAGATAAAACTAAAAAGCAAAAGCTAAAATCCAGCTTATGTGAACATGAAACATCAAGTCCAAGACTATAAAAGAATCTGGAGCAGATGATGAAATCTATAATTAAAAAGATCAAATCTTTACATGAAATCATAATCTTAGACTTGAATAAAAAATAATTTCTTTAAATACCAGGAAGCAATCTTCAAGCACCAAGGGTATTTCATAAATAAAGAAAAATTTTCCACTTATAAAATTAGTTTATATACTACCAACTTTTAATGAAGATTTGAGGAGAGCACATATTAATCTGGGCAGTTAAAATAAAGATGAATTCTTAATGGACCAGAAAGAATCTGGAAATCTAAAGAAAATCAAATTTAACTGAACGTGTGAAAGCTAAATTTAGTTTGGAGCTTCCCAGCAACCAAAGTAAAACTAGAACATGTCAAAATCTCCAATTCTTATTTTAGAATATGCATTCTCAATAAGGTAAAACTGCCCTCAACAGAGTGAAAATTGATTCTTAAGGAGGCAAAAATACCTTAGTTTTAATTGTAAAAGCATAGATAGCCACAGATTCAGTGCAATCCATACCAAAATTCTAATAGCTTTTTTTCACCCAGAAATGTAAAAGTCGATTCTCAAATTCACATGGAATTGCAAAAGGTTCTCTGAATAACCAAAACCAACTTGATAAAGAAGAGTAAAGTTGGAAGTCTCACACTTCCTGATTTCAAAACGTATTACAGAACTATAGTAATCAAAAAAATATGATATTAGTATAAGGACAGACATGTAGACCACAGAATAGAATTGAGAGTCCAGAAATACATGTTTGGCCATTTGATTTGTTTTTGAGGTAGAATAGTAGTATTTCTTTAATACTTATATTGGAAATCAAAAGGATCTCTGAGGGCTGGAATTGGTAAGTTTTATCAATGCATGCTGGGACTTCATAGCTTTAAATACTTCAATATCCTATCTGTTAATTTATATTATTTTTCAGTAATATGAACTATAATCAAATGATCATTTATTGATACTATTTACATCAGTTGTATTTACCATCTTTCTTTCTCCTGTTGTAATGTGAGAGAAAATAGGGAAAATTTCTACACTTATGCTTGCTGCTATTTGTCCCCCTCCCCCACTACATACACATTCTTCAATTGGGCCAATTGATTTTTGACAAGGATGCCAAGTTCATTTGATGGGGAAATAATAGTTTCTTTAACAAATGGTTACCTCCTGCGACCTCCTTTTTGCTCAACTGTGGCCTCTATCTAAGCCGAATTCAGCATATAAATACCTTTCCCACAGCGTGGTACATGACTCCCGGGGATGAGCCTCCCTGGCACCTAGGGATTGCTACCAAGCACCAACTAACAATGCAGCTGGAGAAGGACGTTGACTGGAAGGGGGAAAGGTAAAGACATGTGAGTTTGTATGGGTGAGAGACTACAAAGTGGGTTGGGAGGTCATTCCAGAGGTTACGCTTATGCACGTCTCAGCAGGATCTCATTGACTGCCAAAGTAAATATTGCCTCAAATAGTGGAGATGTCCACTGTGGGCAGGGTGGACAGCTTAGGGATTTGACATTCTGCCAGTGGGCCCTACTTGGGAATTTATGCTCCCCAGTGTGACAGAATTGGACTCAGTTGTGGTTTCCCTACACGTGGCTCTTCTGCCCCTTCTCTTTGAACCTATAGTTAGTGATAGAATTGATAGGTGTATGTGCAAGAGACTTAAATCTTTGGGCTGTCCATGTGCTAGCTGGGCCCTGAATCTCAAGAGAGTTGTAACACCTACTCTCCAGTTCATTGAACTCACCAAGGACAACTTAACAAGGAGATGATGATGGACAACAACCATCCCAAGGAACTGAGAGAGTCTGCAACTGCAAGCAAGATAGTTCCATCCATCTGCCCCATGGGATCTAAGCCCCCTCTCAATTAGAGGTGCAGTGGGCATCACCATCCCAGAATCCTGAGGATTGGGAAATGAACAATGGATTAAAGTAGACTTACTGGTATTCTAGTATAGACTGTGATTCTAGCAATGGAAGAATCTTTATCATTGATGTGGAGGCCGTGGCCACTGGAGGTTCTGAGGGCATGGAAAGGAAAAAAACAGTTGTAATATGGGGACATTTTTGGGACTTGGGAATTGTCCTGAATGACGTTGCAATGACAGATACAGGCCATTACGTATCTTGTCATAACTTACAAAATTGCATGGGAGAGTGTAAACTACAGTGTAAACTATAATCCACGCTTAGTGGCAATGCTCCAAAATGTGTTCATCAATTGTAACAAATGTACCACACTAATGAAGGATGTTGTTAATGTGGAAAATGCGGGAGGGGTTGGGAGTGGGGCATATGGGAATCCCCTATATTTTTTATGTAACATTTATGTAATCAAAGTATCTTTAAAAAGAAAACATATATATATATATATTTTTTTTTAATTAATTAATTAATTTTTTTTACCGGGAGGTCCCAGGGATCGAAACTGGGTCCCTCCATAAGGGAGACAGATGCCCAACCATTTGAGCCATATCCGTCCCCCAGAAAACATTTATTTTAAAAAATAAAATAAAATAAATACAAAAAAAACAAAAACAAATGGTGCTGCTGGATAACTGGATATCTAAAGGCAATATAATGAAGTTGCACCCTTATCTCACATCATGTAAAACAATTAACTCAAAATGGATTAAGGGCCTAAATATCTATTTCCACAATGAAATTTTTAAAAAATATCATTTTAAAAGACATTAGGCAGCATTTTTTTTAAAAAAAGGATAGATATACATAAAGTATATAGATATTCAGTATATCTGTAGTACAATCTCATGGTGGGAGGCAATTAGAAAAAAATGTCCGAAAAATCTTCTTTGAGGGACAATGAAAAAAATCTTTCAGAATAAAAAGTATATATCCTTGCATCTAGTGAGACAAACTTTCCCTCTGGAAGCTCATTCCAGAAAGAATGTATAGAGAAGACTTTTGATGACTCAGAGATCACTTTCTTCTTAATTATAGTTTTGCAGTCCAACTTTTGATTTAAAAGGTGAGGAAATTTTGTGTCTGTATAAAGAATTCGAGAGATTCCCTCATTAGGAAATTCCCACGACCTCTGAGTCATCCTCACTCTCCTTTTCCTAACGCTGGCCTGTGTCCTCTGTGTGCTTCTAGCGACCAGCTTGGGCTGCGCAGTGGAGGTGGAAGGGGGTGTAGGTGGGCTTATTCTGGAGGTGGTCAGGGTGCAGCGGGAGCACTAGAACCCGGATGCCATTTGAGAACAAAAATCTACCACTTTCCAAAAGGCCAGGAGCTTTTCTTACAGTTTTCAGTAGCAGCTTATGCAAGGCAAAATGCTGGTTATCCAAAAATTACACACCGCCACGGGTGAGCTCTCACATGCTCTCCCAGGCTGGTGTGCAATGTGCTTATTTTAGGATGGTGGATAATATCCAGTTTCTAAAATACTCAACGGAGGGTGAATATTTATCTTGGTGAAAAAGAAAGGATACATGAAAAAAAATCCATATTCACATACGCCTACAGGTTTTTGGTAAAACGGACTAGCTATTTATAATAAGTATCAATAAATTGGAGGAAAGCTATTGAGGAGGGAAGGATCCTCAGAGCTTCTTGGGTTCTTGGGTCCTACGGAGAGAACACAGGAGAGAGAGCTTGACATTGAAAAGGACACTTTTGCCTTCTCACCTAAGATCCAGCCTGGCAGGACCCCAGAGGAAGCTCTGAAGCCTTGATACTACTCAAGGTAAATCACACGCCCCACTAAACAGACCCTATCGCACATTAGCAGCTGGAAAGGAGGCTAAAGGGGGCAGAGCCCCGGGGGTTGGGTGAAGGGCAGGCAGCCCCAGAGAGGACCCAGCTCTGCTCCTGTCGGTCTGCACCTGCAGGCACGCAGAGGAACAGACGTGGCTGCTTTCTGTCTGGGCTCCGGATCAGAGGCAATTAAATCACACACGATTAAAAGCTATACTTGAGGATGATGTGAGCGTATATAAATGTGTGACCCAAAGCTCTTTAAGAAAGCAGAGGAACAATAGCAGCATTTGCATTTCACATGAAGGCATGAAAGGATAGAATTATGTCAGACACTGTGAGTCTTTTTAAATAACATTTTATTTTGCATTGTCAATGATTAACTTTTGAACCTAATACAAGAGTAACATGATCATAGTGAATAAAAAAATATAGATGATAGAATACAAACATTAGGTTATACAAAGTTAGTTTTATAAATCATTGTCCAACATTTTCAGGATTTTGAAGCTCTGAAAAAAAATCACCTTTTTTTTTTTGTTTAAATTTCCAGCAGTTAAAAAATTAAGAACACATATTGAGAATCATTTATGATGCCTATGACAAGAAAAGGAAGGACCACAAAGTTAAAACAAGTTCTAAGAACCATCATATATACAAATTTCTGTACAGAATGAGGACAAAAAGAACTCACCCAATTAAAACCACCTCTTGTGGTATATGTCTCTTTAAAAAAAGAAAGAAAATTTATCTTCCTATACTCGTATTTATTTTTCCATTTGATCCAGTATTTTTAATGGTGTTTCCACTCCATAAATTAGTAAACTGTTCAGTAGCTGAGAAATTCCTATTTTAAATTATACCAAGAGAAATCAGGAACATCCCTGAAAGGGCTGACCTTAATTGCCTGATGAAAGTTGAAGATACACTCGACCAAGAAAAGTCCCTCCATCAGCTGCAACCAGGACGAGGTTGGGAAAAACATGCCGGGAGAGTGAGTGGGGGTTTTGGCCTAGAGCAGAGAAAATGAGGATTCTTTCGTTCATTCACAACTCATCCTTCTCAAGCACGGTGTCCCAACCTCGCCTACTGTCTAAACTCAGATCAGCTGAGCTCTTTGCTAATAGAAATCATTTGGCACACACACACAAAAAGGACTTGGGGGCAAGACTCAGGCTCTCTCACGGCCGACCACAGAGGCCCCGACTTTGAGCAGCACCCCGTGATGCCAGCTGCTCACTCCACGGTTAGAAATAAACTCCTTTTAAGGAGAAGCGATTGCACTAAATGTTAGACATTGCAGGCCCGATGAGGTGAACACCCGACGGAAGTCGGCGACGAGGGAGAGGGCAGCCACCGTGTTCCTCGGAGGCCTTCTCGCTGCCCTCTCTCACTGCACAATCCCAGAGTCCACCGAGGCCTGCTTGCGGGTCGTCTTTGGAGGAGGCGGAGGCGGGGTTTTGCTGGGCAGTGGAGGTGGCAGATGCTAGAAAACAGGAGTACAGGGAAGACATCACATTACTGGTGCTACGACAGGAAAGAGACGACCCTTCAGGAGGGCAGGGAGGGAAGCTAATCTGCACACCCGCTGCATGGGAAGGGCCCTCTGCAGACGTGGCATCTGTTCCATTCGATTGGAGCAGGCCTGGCTGAGGGCAGTGCTGGGCTTGTCTGCAGCCTCTGATCAACAGCCCTTTACACAGTACTTGAGAGGTCCGCACCCCTGAGAAATACCACTGCTGCTCCATTGACCCCCAAGTGCATCGATGGACGGGTGGGTAAACAGAATGTGGTACACACACAATGGAATACTACGCAGCCGTCAAAAGGAATGAAGCACGACACACATGACAGCATGGACGAACCTTGAAAACACTATGCTAAGGGAAACAAGCTGGATACAAATGGCCACATGGTGTATGATTCCATTTACATGAAATGCCCAGAAAGCAGTTTGGCGGTTGCCAGGAGCTGGGGGGGCGGCAGGAAGGGTAAGGCCTGCCTAACGGGCACAGAGTCTTCTTTGGGGGTGATGAAAATATTTTGCAACTAGCTAGAGGCAGTGATAGCTCAACACGGTGAATGTACTAAATGCTCCTGAATTGTACCCTTTAAAACAGTTAATTTTTTGTTATATGAATTATATCTCAATTTGAGAAAGAAAAAAAAAGATGCTATTGATCTAGGGGCTTCTGGAACTTGATGGTTCCAGAAATGAACCGTTTAAATGATTGGGAACAAGTAAAACTGTGCAGAGCAGGACCTGGCGAGCTGGCACTGGAGGATGCCGGGCCCTCCCAACGCGCCGCTCAGGGGGAGGCCTAAACTCTTCAAGAGGGAAAATTCTTTACACGCTTTAGCAATGGCTAGGCTCATGTATCTCTGCTCACGTCAACACAGCTCCTTCTGGACTAGCTTAGAACTCAGAGGATCACGGGAGGGAGGAGACCCACATAATCCTAACAGTGTGGCTCCCAGTCCTCCCAGATCTCAGGCTCCAGGGGCAGGAGGGGACAAGTGGAGGGTGGGTGGCCGTGTACACAGGTGGAAGGGCAGGGGTGCACGGGGGCGGGGGGCAGTGCTGGAGACAGGCCTGGAGGCACAGAGGGTTTCTGCAGGGCAAAATGGTATGGAAAAGGGAAGCCTGGGCACAGCACCCCGTGAGCACACAGCCCGAGGAGGACGCAGGCCTGGTGACACCACCTGACCCTCTGGGCCCTGGGCTGAACTGGCAGGGATGCTGTGGAGAAGGAAGTGTTTGCAAGCAGACCCCGAAGGGATCAGCCCAGGGATGGGAAAGGAAGCCCTTTGGGAGGCCTCGGAGCTGGGGAGGGGCACCATCCAGCTTGGGTTTTGGATCTTGAGCCACCAGGTGGCAGAGTGGCTGCCAGGTGTGGTCTGACTAGTCAGGGGAGGGGGCCATGGCAAGAGCCAGGTTGGGATGACAAAACCTCTGCTTCCTGGGATGCCGCAGACTCAGCGTGGGGTGGGGGAGGTGGTGGTCAACGAGGGCTCCAAGGGAAGTGAGCAGAATTCAGGAAAGCAGGAGAAGCATCTGGATGGAGGGGATGCAGAGTGGGGGTGGGGCATAGACGCTGAGTTTAATTTTGGATGCACTGAGTTGAAGGAACCTCTGCAATGGTCACAAGCAAATGATCAGAAGAGAATTGGAAACTCAACTTGGAACTCGGTAAAGAAAAGTGGGCCCCCTGGCCTGGTAGAGATGGCAGTTCAAGCTGGGGTCGTCCCCAGGATGAGAAAGAAGTAGGGGCACGGGGCTGACAAGGAACGGGACGGAGACGGGGGACAGGAGGGGATGACGAGAAGAGGCAAGACGAGTGGGACGTGCCTCTTAAGTGTCCTAAGGGATGTCCCTTTAAGCAATGCCAAAGTTTATTAAATAATGCTTAGTTTTTTCCCCTAATTCAGAATGATTTCTTCCCAATTCAATCTCACTAGGAAGATTCTGCTGCAGGGAACTCATTCACAGGAAACACACTTTTACGGAAGCTCGATATGCACGTTGAAGTTCTCCTTTAAAGGAGACGAGCCACCATTGAGCGCCTGCTGTGTATGGGCATGCAGCAGGGCTTGTATTAAGTACTCTTCACTAGCATCCTGGCGGTATTACAATTCCCTCTGACTCCTGAGGACACCGAGGCTCAGGGAGGGCAGGTCACCTGCTCCAGGTCACACAGCCGGGGAAGGGGAGTGGCAGAGCCAGGACCCACCACGGCATCCTGCCTCCCAGGGAAGGCAGGGATAGTGCTGCTCGCTGCCCTGTGCATCACTGTGTGCAGGAAACGCAGGCACGCAGTAAGACCGAATCTGAACAAGGCATCAGCCGTGCTTTGCAACACAATTAAAGGAAATGATAAGAAACTGGTAATGTTTGCAATGGGGGAAGAGATAAGGGACTGGAAGGGGTGGCTCTCCACTGGGAGGGAGAACTGCTTTTCACTCTACACTCTTTGGAACTATTTGTGTTTAAACTGTTCATATGTTTCTTTTTTAATTTAAAAAGTATCTTGCTTAATAGAAAATATGTCTACTACAATGATGACTCATTATTCAGGAAAATTCTTGAAACAAGGAGTTTAGTTGTCCTTCTCTTGTGGTTCACCTGAGGATTAAATTAGATTGTATTCTTTTTTTAAAGATTTTTTTAAACATGTGAAACGGCGTATTTCCAAAGATTTAAGTCAGTTTGGGGAGGTTAAAAAATAAAAGACAGACCTGGGAAACTCAAGGGCACTGCAGGCTCGCTTGCTGCCTGAGTTGGAAACAATTCGGCTTCTTTGCTGCATTGACAGCATGGAGGGACAAATGCACGACTCACATTTGGCCATTCCCCCAGCCCCCTTATTTGAGTCACAGGTTCAAAATAGACAAAAACCCGACTTGGCTTCCTTGTTTCTCAAAAGCGCAGTGCACGTTTGTGTCCTTTTAGCTCCTTGTTCGAGGGTTTATGACAGTCCTTCTCCCCATCCATCTTTCCCAAGTTTCCTGCACTGCTACTGGCAGGGACCACAAATCACAGGGAGTGAAAGAGAAGGTGCCGCAGCTTCAGCTCTAAGGCTGAGGCTCTGGCTTCACAGAGTTCCCGTCAGCACTGTCCTGGGGGGCAAATAATCCTTCCCTGGGAGGTGGGAGGGTGAGGCTGAGGCTGCAGATGGCACTGGGCACAGCTGGCCTCTCATGAGAGCTTGCTCTGTGCAGACCTGCGGTTTGCAGTGTTTAAATGGGCACAGTACTCCCTGACCGAGGAGCTGTCACTACCCACCTTTTGCAGATGCAGACGCCAAAAGGTGAAAGCGCTGGACCTCTTACCACCCGCTCTTAAGGTCATTCACTCATTCATTCACTCAACGCCTTCTTACTGAGGGTGGAGTGCCAGCTCCGGGCTTGGCACTGTCCTACGTGCACTTTTGGATGCCCCCGCATGTGTCTGGAAGGCCATTTTGACGGTTACAGGACTGGAGACTTGCACTCGGTGCACAAATGGGAACTGTGCACTGACTAGTAAAACACGGATGGCTTCCCTGCCTCCCAGGCACTGTCTTTGGAACTTTAGACTACCAAGCACACCTCCCCATTTATTTTATTTACACACTAAAATGTCCAAGGCACTTCAGAGTCGGGCATAGCAAAGGGGTTGGCGCATGCAGCAGAACGGGCAGGAAGCTGCAAGGAGAGGCGGGGAGCTGGGGCCGGCCCTGGGGAGAGCTGCCAGGGCTGGACGTCGGCGACTAGGCGGGCTGTGAGTAATGCACGAGCCCGGTCCCCCACAATTCACACATCCAACACGGGGGGCGTTTGTGAAGTCTGGATGAGGATAAAATATGCTGTGCAGTATACACACGGTCTCCTTCAAATGGTGTAGGACTTCAGGCAGCAACCTAAGGGAGAGAGCTTTTGCAGCACTTGTAGTGACCTGCGTGGGCTTCGGGAAATTACGTTAGCTCACAGAGCCTCTGCCTCCTTGTCTGTGAAATGGGAATAATGACTTCCTGGCAGGGTTATTGACAAGATGAGGCAAGTCTAGATGGGTCAAAGTGCGAACACCGAGCAGGACAACAACAAACAGCAGCTCCCTCTTCTTCCTGCTCTAAGGGTGCCAGAGAGCAGGGATCAGCAAACCTTTTCTGCAAAGGGCCAGGGAGTAAATATGCTCAGCTTCGAGGGCCACATGGTTTCTGCTGCAACGACTCAACTCTGCAGCTGTGGTGGGAAGCAGCCACAGCCAATAATAAAGAAATGGGCACAGCTGTGTTCCAGTGTCACTTTATTTACAGTAACAGGGCATGGGCTGGATTTGGTCAACAGGCTGTAGTTTGCTGACCCCTGCCTTAGAGTCCTGAGAAAGAACGTGAACTTATTACTGCACAGATGACACAAAACAAAATCCCTGCTTGGTGGACTTGAGGGTGTGGATGACTAAGGGTAGCTGTTGCCCTATTGCTCTTGGCATTCTCGTGCCCAGCAGGACACCTAATACAGCAGTGTGTGCCCTGGAAGTATGTGTTGACCAAATAGATAAATGAGAGTGAGTAAACAAATGAGTGAGTGGATGAATGAACAAATGAACAAGCAAATGAACAAATGAGTAAGTGAGTGAACAAATGAATGGGTGAATGAGTGAACAAATGAATGAGTAAATGAATTAACATATGAATAAGTGAGTGAATGAGTGAATGAACAGATGAGCAGACCTGGTTAAATGTGAGCTCACCATAGGCAGAACTAACTGGAATGAAATCCACAGAACTAGAATCTAGCTAAAGGTCGAGTGGATATTTAAGAGCCTCTCAGGGAGGTACGCATTTAGCTCAACGTGAGAAAAGACGTTTTCAAGGACAAAACCGTGACGCAGTAGTCTCTCACTCATTGCCCAAATTTCCTCCTGATTCACAGAGAAGTAAAGACAAAAGGTGCTTAACATAACCTAGGGAGGAGAAAGAATGTGGAAAAATACAACTGATATAATGACATTTAGGTGCTATAAAAGGGGAAGTAAAAAAATCAACTCAAGTCATTTTAAGGCTGATAGGATGGTTAAAAGAAACACTCGCTTCGAGGTTTGATTAAATGGCTTGTTCGTTTGTTAACGTGTGGCGCCACATCAACAGACGGATGGGGAGCAATGGAGGACCAGGCCAACATAAAGAGAGAAACATGATGCTATAGATTCCCTTTGTGCCAAAAACGAGAATGTCAGGCTTATCACTATTAACCAAAATGATAGCCCAGATTAATGGTCTTAAGAGCCGTTTTCAAAGACATGACAGCTTCAAGTGGCAACACAGAGAGATGGGGTTGGCTACAAGCCTGAGGTCAATCAATGAGAGTGACAGAAGGAGATCAATCACTCCCCAAGCCAGATGCCTGATCACAATCCGAAAATGGCTCTCAGGGCTGCACAAAGGAAAGCACCTCTGGAAGCCCAAGTGCTTCCGACGGATTATGAAATACTGACCATGACCGTGGTACCCGAGCATGCTCTCCTCCTGCAAGTCAATTCAACAAGAAATAGCAAGGAGAGCTGGACAACCGATCTAATGGAATGTACAGCCCTTTATGAATTGAGCCCAAGCTAGGACATGTTATTCCCTTGCTCAATCAACAGCACACGCCGCCAGTAACTTCGAACGGTGTCCTTGGTGCCGTGGCACAGAAACCGAGACAATAAAAATGTCACCCCTGAGTTGATTTGTAACAAAAACGGGCTTGGTTGTACTTCCAAGTTCAGAATTTTCAGCCCACCAGGGTAGGAAGGCGGGGGGACATTGCTACTTTTCTAGAAACTCAGGTATGAAAATAAAGACGTGATCCCCTGCTAAGCCATTAGGGAGACAGCCCACCCAGTCCAACGTGCTGTGTTCCCTGCTGGGCTCTGCCTTTCCTTTTACTCTCACACGTGCCCCAGGATAGTCAGGCTTGCACGTCCATAGCTGCCTCCAAGAAATCCTCTTCCAGGGTAACTCGGCCGCTTCCGCAGGGCGCTTCTCGTGGCGTCTCCAGGAGGAAAGGGCCTATTTAAAGGGCACCATGGCGTTGGAAGGACACCTGCCCCTTCAATACCAACGATCAAGTCCCAGGGCTTGTTTCATTTTCTTACACAAAAGGAATAATCAAAAATAAAGCAGTACAGTGGCTGTTAGAGGTGGGGGAGGGGGAGGGGGAGTTCCTGTTGAACGAGTCTGAGTTTTAGTTTGGGATGATGAAAACAGTCTGGAGAAGGATAGTGGTGAGAGTGAGACAGCATCCTCAATGTATTTAATGTTACAGAATTGTCCACTTAAAACGGTTAAAATGATTTTTATGTTATACATATTTTAGCACAATTAAAAATAAATAATATATGTAGTAAACAAACAACCTCCTATCACACACAAGGAGAGATAACAACCTTTCAAAGCATGCAGTGAAAAAGTCTCCATAAAAAAAGGGAGGCAGAAGAAGTGGCATGAAGGATTTATGTGATATTTTAAGGCAAAAAGACAAAAGGACATCTTGCTGTTATGGGAAAAAAAACAACCCACAGCCACATAATCTCACGTCTTCAACTTTCTACAGGAGTTCTGTTTCCATATAATTATTTTATTGAGGCTGAATAGCAAAAAATATGGCCAGCTACACAAATATGAGTGGGGATATTTTACTCTTCAGCCCAAACCGATTCGATTTTTTATGGCTGTGGATA
>JAQZBX010014293.1:6813-38912 GCA_029593785.1 Cabassous unicinctus
TTCAGAACAAGGGAAATTAAAAAAAAAAAACTGCTGAATTCTGTTTTTATTTCTGCCATGGCTCTATACCTAAAATATGGTATGTCATATTCTCAATCCAGAATCTCTTCTTCTTATAGTTAACATGGGGGTAAAAGCTTGACATTCAGAATGAAACAACAGGTTCATATTCTGCCATTTGGCAACTGATTGTCTTTGGACAAGTTGTTTAACTTCCTTAAGCCTTAGTTTTCTCATCTAAAAGTGAAGATAGTATCTGATAGGGTTAATATTAATCATGATAACATATGTAAAGGGCTTAACAGAGGACCTGGAATACAATAAGCACTCAATATGTGGTAGTGGTTACTGTTGTGATGATTATTATTGATAAAATTAGAGTTGCTTTTGCATGTCACAAAATATTGGTAGGTTCAATTTTTTGATGACCACTTATATAAGTAGGGAAAGTTACTGAGTGTACAGATTTCCAAAATCAGTGGCTGTTCTCCATTCCCAGTGTCATTGCTTTCATGGGGCACTCCAGTTCAGATTTATTAATCATGCTGATTTGAAGGATTGCTGGAAAGATGAACACACATAAGCATACACACATACAGAATCAGCTGATAATGTACATAAAGTGCTCCTTACATTTTAGAATATAGTATTATAAACTATGTTATAGGTGGATGAAAGTGAATATATTAATATCTCTTAGACTAAATCATTTTGAGAGAGATTTCTTCAAAACATGAAATCTAAATGTTGCAATTTTTGCAAATTATCTACCATTATGGGTTAGCCAGTGATATGGATTTTAGGTTTAATTTTTTTTTTTATGAGAACATGGTTGAAACTTTAAAAATGTTTTTTAATTCCCAGTTATTATTGTGTAAAGAAATTTATCAGAGATTGAAGGTAGAAAGAGTTTTAACTAAGAAAATACGAAATCTAATTTTGTGGGAATTCATGAGAATTCTAATAGCTTATGAGATAAAATTAAATCACTGAGACCCATTGGTTTAATAAATTTTACATTTGGCTTTTGGTGTTATAATTTCTATACCAAGCTTTTTCTTTAAAAGAAAGAAGATAAAAAGTATACAATATAGTATAATATATGGAAGAAGTCCTATGCATGAATATGTACGTTTTGCCCAAGTTTCTATAGATCGGGTTGGTTGCGTCTGGTAATTAGATGCAGTTAAATGTTAAAGTTTCAGTAATATAGGAAAAATATAAAGTACAGAAATAAAAATTCCATTTTCTTTTTGTTCCAGGTTCTCTGGGAGATGCTAACAAGGGAGGTCCCCTTTAAAGGTTTGGAAGGATTACAAGTAGCTTGGCTTGTAGTGGAAAAAAACGAGGTAAGACTACGTTTCTACATTCAGGTACATAGATCAGAAAACAGTATTGGGGTTTTGCAAAAGACTTTTTCATCTTCTTCAAATTGAAAGTAAGTTCACGCTTATGGAAAGATTAGCAGTAGGAGCTAACACAAAGGGTCAAAGTGATGTTATTCCTCATGAATGGACCCTTTACATCTAATTGTTGCAGCTTCACGTCGTGATGCTGTAGATCAAAAATTGTACAAGTACTGTACTAGTTTCTCAGTCTCAATTGTAAAACCTAGGGGTTTGTTCTTAGTGATGAAAGAAGCCATTGCGTCCAAGGTAGGGGAACAGTTTAACTCCATCTCCTGCGTTTAGGACATCTTTTTTACTGGCCGGGAGTTGATATATCTGTAAGAGACCTTCAGCTACTTCAACTTACCTCTCCCAGCAGGAGTCACTATAGTACAAGAAACTGTCGCTTAGATGAGAATTTCAAAAATAAAAGAAGAAAAAATAGTTTCAATAAAGGGAAAAATTACAGTTTTGCCACCTACGTTGAACACTACATTGAAGATGAGCTTCTCACTGGAATTGGCGAGGCAGTGGCATAACTGTTCGCTTCTTCATGCAGAGCCTTTCCATTTCAAAAGAACTTCAGTGGCGTAAACACCGTTTGTGCTGTGTCCCCAGCCTCGCTTTTCTTCTTCTCACAAATTGAGGCTTTCAGTTAGTTGGACCTATGAGCCTACATCAGAGAACATGGTACATTCATATCAAAGAGAACAACTACATTTTGAAAGGTTTAAAATTGTGACTGAAACGCACAGCCATGGAAATTCTCAGCATAAGGATGAAGCATCCAATATCAAGGTATTATGAGAACTTAGATCATGTAATGGAAGCATGCAGTTGTCTCTGCAGTGCAAAACAACTCTATTTCACAAAACTTCTTCATTTCCACATCTTATCTGTGCCCTCTACAAAGGCTAAGAGTGCAATCTTAAGATAAAATAATTTGCTAAAAAGACTAGTATAGAGAAATAATCCCTTTTTAATGCTTTAAAATAATCGATCTGATCCCCATGTGAGTGCAGGAACAAACTAGATTAATCAAAAAGCTGCTATTGACTAGGAGAAACCAAGTTTCCATGTTTTAGATCACATAATCCCATTACCTTATTAATTTGCCCTCCTGTTTCATTGGGAATGGGTGAAATGCTCATGATAGCTGAACAGGATAGGAGAAAGCTGCCAATTTAAGAAAAATGAAGAGGAATTATATTCAAAACTGTGTTTTACTCATTGTTTCCCAGGAGCTGTTCAGTTTTAATTAAGTGTGATAGTAATTCCTGGTGTGCTATTAAATAAGACCTTACACCTTTCACAGGATAGCTGACATTTTCATGATATGAGAGTCCACTTGTTTCTGTTCTGTTTCTTTTGCTAGTGAGATGATTACATGTTTGGTTCTGGATTTACAAATGAGAGTGAAGAAAACTATTGACCTTCTATTGACTTTGCAGCAAAATACCCCATGTAATCTTTTCCCTCTAAATTGTTTCAAGATAAACTAGAATAAAGGTTTTTTTAAAAGCTAATTGGCCCTTCTAAATATGTATAGTATAGAATAATTAATATTTTAAAATACTATTTCATCTAAAGTTTGGCAGAATAGGCAGGAATCTAAAGTATTTTCTATCAAAGATTTTTAAAGCTGAAGAGAAAAATAAATTTAGAAGCTGTCTTTGGATAATTGACTTGAGGTTTGAGAATCACCCATTAAATAACCTTCAGAACCTCGTGAATATTGTGCAAGGGGGAGTCAATCTCTGTCTTTTCAGTGAACCTGTACAGGAGTGTTTATGATTTCATCCATCATGAAATCTGATGATCAGCTAATAATTGATGAACTACCCCCAAAATCTCCTATGCTGTATTTATTAAGTATAATAGTAAGTGCAAGGAAACCCATATGGTGAAATGGGTTTTCTCAACTTTCTAATGAATGAACTTAAGGAAAATTGGGTATTACAAGGAGATTTCTCTCTCTGTTCTCATTCTGCACAATGTTTATATGTCAAGAATATAGAAATTAAGTGGAAATGTAATTTTCATTGTCATCATTCAAGAAAGACATCTTCATTTTACCTCATAACGAGTTCTGTTTACATAGCATTAAGATAATTTCCAAGGATTTATTTTATTTCATAATACACTTGAAACTTTGATCTAAATAAATGTAATTTATAAAATCCCTTTAACATCTGATTTTTTAAAATTATTTATCTATTTTTACTTTGGAATACCTTGAAATAATGGATGTTAGTTATTGGGTTGAAAAGAGAATGTTGTGTTTTTTATTTTTAAGTGTAATCTACTCATCCTATAAGGTACCTATATCCAAATATTAGGGTTGCCTTTTTATTTTTAACTTTTTATTATGAGATAATTATAGACTCACAGGAAGTTAGAAAAATAATACAGAAGATCCTGTGTACCCTTACCCCTGCTTTCCCCAATGGTGAACTCTTATAAAGCTGTCATACAATATCAAAACCAGGAAATTGACACTGTGACATTGTTACATTGCCCTTAACTAGACTATGGACCTTTTCAGTGTCACCATTTAGGATTTTTTTTTCATCTATAGAAAATCAGTGCTTTCTAACAATTATATCCTAAAGTCTTTGCTTCTAAACCTTTGATAATGCTCTAAGGCCTTTAAACTATCATTGTTACTAGTATTAAATCCTATTAAAGTTAAAATTGTAAAGCACTGCTAAACTTTGCAAAGTAAACAGTGAATCCTTAAGGGTTTAGAAGGCCTGAGATTAAGAGTGTGCTACTAATAAATTTTTAAAAATAACATATAGTGATTTGCCTTTGCATTTTAATAAAACACAATCATTGCTCATTCATAATGTTCTGATGGCATAATTTCTATGTTTATAAAAACTTATATTCTTGCTTATATAAAATGTGTTTTTTTCTAAGTAGCAGAAGTACTATTCTTGATTATCATAGAATCCTCATAAAACTTAATCCATTGCCCTTGGCTACATTTTAGAAAAAGCTAAATACTTGACTTAAAAAAATAATATTTACATCTTATTAAGAAAGTGGTGCAAAAAGGAACTTTTAAAAAGTGATCTGATTTAGTGGTTGGAAAATATTTTAAATTTGAAACATTTGTTTCATTTTAAAATATTGAAGTTTTAGGTAGTTTTGCAAACCTAGTGCTAAGATCTGGTTGTTTAGAATGTTTTAATGCATCAGGAATGCCCACGGTTATGTAATCTGGACTTAAATATTTTGGATTCCATTTTAAAGCACTTTTTAATGCACCAAAATAATCCCTTACGTAAAGTGCTTGAGTCTAGATATAGCAGATATTTGATCATGTCAGATTATTTAAAATAATTGTGTTTTCTTATATAATGTCTCAATTGTGGTGTCTAAAACATTTGTCAATAAGAAAAGATGATAAAAATGATCAACATCCATATTCATCCAGTTCACATTTCAGTTTTTGGAAGAACGTTGATAAAAAGTTATATTGAATAACATTATACCTTTATAAAAACTCCTTATTTCAGTTACACATGGAGTACATTCACTTGCATAATTGCAGTAATGTTTTTCTTATATTTTAAAAAGAGAAAGTAAACACCTGATATTCTCTTGACCGTTATCAAAAGGTTCAAAGTTTACTTTACAGTAAAACGATAGTACAGTTTAATACATCTTGTTCTATGAAATCACAAGCCTAGTGGTTAAGAAGTACTTAGCATAGCCTCCAACTTGGAAAGGGGTGTTTTGTTTTGTTTTGTTTACTTTGTTTTGATTTTATGATTATCTATAATTCCAAATATAGATTGTCAGTTTTCTTGCCAAAGCAGCTGCTTTCCGAGTTTTATATGTGGCTTCCCCTAAACCCAGCTAAGTTCATTTTTAAGTTTCTGATTTGCAAAGTTTCTTTGGCAAGCCATACTGTAGAATAAATCTTCTTAGTACAGTGGTTCTTAACCCTGTCACACCCAGTGCTTTTCTTATAACAAGTGTGGGAATGTTCCCTCTGCTCTCCTGAAATGACATTCAGACGTAAGATAACCTACCTACACACATACTTTTTTTAGTTCAATATAATGTTCTAACTGTAATATAAAAGAGAAATAAAAGAACCATAAATTGAAATTTATAAATGTTTAGGTGTGACCACACTAAAGGAGATAAATGAAGCAGTTTGAGATGCCTGCACCTAGGAGTATGTAGAATTTAACAGTTACAAATGCTGATAAAGCTTGGTTATATTAATGATAGCAATACTATGATTAGCTACTAGTCATACACCTGTTGTAGGTGACATTTACCAGAAATCTTGGTAGAGTGAAAGCAAAACCAATGTGCCCTTGATTTGTTTTGTTTGATAGTTACATTCTTGGAAAGTTTAGTATACACTAAAACTTTTTATTTATAAACCAGAGTTTGAGTCTAGGCTCAGAAAATTGGAAACCTCCTTCTTTGCTTGTTTCACTTACATGAATGCACATAGGGCATTTGAAATTTGGTGAGTTGCAAGAGAGTTCTTGATCATGTAGGATTTTCTGGTTCATTGATGGGTGTCTAGCATTCTTGACCTACTCCCCTGCCAGTTGCAACCCTCCAGTCTTTATAACAAACAAAAATGTCTCTTCAGAGTTCTAAACTGCCCCCGAAGGACATTACATATTTTATGAGAACCACTGCTGTGGAACATTAGAACGGGGCTGATCCTCACATTATAAGATGTGTTGTATCAGTTCCTTGCAGTATATGGGTTTGACCAAAACTAAGCCAATAATGAGTCCTCTATTTTAAATGTCCTATTTTCTAGTGAGAATAGGCACAGTTCTTTAAAGTTATCCATGTGATCTTATGTGCTGAAAATGTTTTTGAAATTGTATACTTACTGGCAAAGCTAAACTGGCTCCCCAGTTGCCTGACCTTTGGCATATTTCAGAGTTGCCTGTAAAAATACAGTAATAGATTTATGGTTTTAGATTTAATATTTAAGTTCCAATTTTCCCCTCTCCTACTGTAAGTTCTTTTAGATTTGATTCTATGTTTGATTGGATTTCTTTATTCTCTGATTCTACTTTGGTGGAAAAGTATAAGCATCTTCAGAGATTAGATATTATGTTAAACATTCTCGTCATACTCAGTGGAAGCTTTCACGTCCTATTTATGCTCTTAAATGAACTCTTTTATGACCCTTCTTTAATTGTCTTTGCTTGCCTTAATGAATATATCCTTATGTATTTGTTTTTGTTTTGTTTTGTTTTGTTTTCTTTGTCCTCTATTGCAGAGATTAACCATTCCAAGCAGTTGCCCCAGAAGTTTTGCTGAACTGTTACATCAGTGTTGGGAAGCTGATGCCAAGGTATATATGCATTTTTCTCCAGAATTCTGAAATTTCATTTGATTGTTTGACTTTGAGTTTTTAAAACTTCAGACATTAAAATTCATTACAAAGCAATGCTGGGTTGCTGTTCCTGTGATCGCCCAGATTGATTGTTAAGGCTTTTTGTCAACATCTGCCTCACCGTATCTCCAGAAATTCCTGGTTGGCTCTTTCTTGCAGCACTCTTCGGCATTCTTGACTCAACAAAAATAATTTCGTTCTTTCTTTTTAAAAAATTTAATAACTATTGCAATTTTATATAAAAATGATGGCTGGTACTTAATAGTGCCTATTATTAGTTCCAAACACTTTATGTATTTTAACTCATTCCTTAGAATATCCCTGTGTAATAGGTACTGTTATCATCTTCATTTTACAGATGAAGAAACCAAGACACACAAAGGTGAAGTAATGAACTCAAGGCCACACAGCTAGGAAGTGGTTGGGCTGGACATAAACCCAAGTAGTCTGACACAAGTCCCTGTTTTTAACCACTCTACCATGTTGCCTTTCTAACCAAATACCAGACAAAAGTAGCACTTCTAGAGACTCCTGACATGTATGCCCTGTCCAGTTTCAGTGATGTTTTTTAAGCTTTCAGAAAAGAGTTGGAGAAATCCCAAAACTTAAGCTTTCATTTGGTTATCATATTCAATCAAGAATGGCCCATTTCCTTCCCCAGCAAAAATCATTTTAAAAGCCTCTCACATACATACATAAATATTTGCAAATAAAATGATAGGATAGTCTTGGATTTGCTTCAAAATAAAGTAGAGGGAAGTGGATAAGGGTATAGATTAAACAAGATTGACCATGATAATTTTTGAAGCTGAGAGAGAGGTATATGGAGGTTCATTCTGTTGTTCTCTCTACTTTGAGTGTGTTTGGAATTTCCATAAAGAGTTAAAATATAAAAAATAAAATATATTTTCACATATTCAACAATGAATAGAGCAGTTACACTCGAGAGAAACTAAAATTTTATAGTTAAAAACTGTACATTTTTTCACAAAAATAGATGAATAAATATATTCAATAAATAAAACTGACATTTTAAATACAGATCTTAAAAGAAAGACTTAACAATTGAATTTCTTCCGTAATTTAAACCTGGTTCCATTCTGACCCCCAAGAAGCACGAATAATAATAATAATATAGTCTATTCTTCTACAAGACATTTCTTTAGTGTGAATAACTCATAAACAATTGATAAATCTGGGAATGATGTTAGTATAGCACAGAATTCATGTGGATTCATACGTAGTTTTTCCCAGCATGTTGAGTTCCATACCTCTAAGAACAGCTGAACTCAAAGTTTGATAATGCAGATAGACAGAAGCAGCACGAAACAGTGTTGTGAATTCCACTCACCCTACATGCACCTTATTGGCTTGGCCTGTCCAGTGCTTTGTCTTGGAGGGGTTTGTCGCTGGTTCTCCCCATCTGTGCATTTTACATAGCATCCTCAACCTTGCTTTCATGCCTGTGGGAGTCCTATATTTACTTAGTAATCTTTTTTAGTAAAGAATCCAAAACGTTTCTAATTGCATTACTATTTTTATTTAGAATCATTACTCTTTTTGTTGTCATTTATTTTATTGTTATTATTAGTGTTTGTATTATGACAAAGTTGCATACATTTTAGATCATTTGCCCTGCCCCTATTTATGCCCCATTATTTTTAGTGCATGATTTTGCAAAATGTATGGATTTTTAGGCATTAAGAAAAATGCCTATACTTTGCGATTAATCCAGTAAAAACTATTGTAGCTCTTTGCAAGCTTTCTTCAGAACCTTTATTTTATACTGTTATAATCGTATCATACTACCCTTTCCCTACTCTTCCTACCAGTTGTATGTCCATTGTGGCATAGCAGTAATTTTGGCAGTATTTTTCTCTCTGACACTTATAAAAATTTCACCTAAAATTATTTGTATTGAATTAGAAAAATGCAACTAGATCTCTATAATTGTAATTATGTCAGTAGGCAAAGCAGGTTTTGCATTTCCTAATTGGAAACTCGTACTGCATTAATCAGAATTATAAAAATAATGTACATTTGTGGTACATTAATTAAATGATAGTATAAGCACCTCACACAAAAAAGGCCCAGTGTTGATGCCATGAAACTGGAGTATTATGTCTTTAGGACCAAAGGACTCTTGTGCTCTAGCCACAAGAAATATAAAGAAAATTTAAAGGCTGATTTTTATTTATTAAATCCACTCATACATGCCCTCTGTGGGCTTTCATTTTCATCAAAACCCCACATTTCCAACCCTCTCTTTCATTGCTGATCTCCTGGAGACACACATTATATACTTTCATACCCTGAACATGCTCTTCTTCCTTCATTTCTTTTCTCCCCTGAATTCTTCAGCATTAGGTCTTCCCTGGTCATTGTTTACCACAGCCCAAATACAGTCTACCTTTTCCTAAACCATCATAGCTCTTTTCACTGGGCTACTGCCTTACCTTGTGCTGTTAAATTTTATAAATACATTTACTTCCTAAATAGACTGCAAACTCTATAAGGGAATAGAGCTAGTTTTCATGTGTTTCCCTAAAGCACCTTATCTAAATTTAGTAAGTAGGTACTCAATTTTTATGTTTTTATTTTTTTTAAAAAAAGATTTATTTATTTATTTGATCCATTTTAAAGCCCCCTTCCCCATTTGCTGTTTTGTGTCCATTCGCTGGGCAATTCTCTGTGTCTGTTTCATCTCTTCTCATCTTCCTCCTCCAGTCTTCACCAGGATTCGATCCTGAAGACCTCCGATGTAGGTGAGAGGTGTTCTGCCCCCCGCACCACCTCACCTCCTAGTTTTCGGAGCTTTCGGAGCATCTCGTCTTGTCTCTCTCCTTTTACGTCATCATCTTGCTGCATGGCTCCCGGGGCCTGGCGGCTCACCGGCACACAGAGCCTGGCAGCCCATGTGCCTTCTATATATATTTTTTATTTTACCGGGAGGTCCTGGGGATCGAACCCAGGTCCCTCCATATGGCAGACGGACGCCCAACCATTTGAGCCACATCCGCCCCCCTCAATTTGTTTTTGATTGAAGTAGCCATACCAAAATAAATTTCCTGAGAGGCACATTTTAATTTTCTGGCTAGAAATATACAGTACTTTAACCAGAAGTTGGTGCCAGTCCTATGCACATATGTAGAGCAATAATTGGTTAAAATATTTTCTCTGCTTTTAATCCTTAGACTCTACTGATAAATAAATTAAAGTAGCCAGCCCAACTACAGAAAAGTGTTCATTTACAATGAGGGGAGAAAAGTATGAAAGAGAAAGCTGGTATTAGGTAAATGACAGATCACTCCAGTGGCTGACAGCAGGTGCTTAGAAAAGGAAGGAAGGAAGGGTGGGTCTTAGCTCAAGTTCTAAAGTAGCATTTCTAAAAAAAGGAAAAAATAATAGTTACAGCCATGAGTTTGATAAGGAGTAATATCTTACTCTTGTGTGATAAAAGATTTTGAGGCAGTGTGAGATAATGGTTTAAGAGCATGATGTCCTGGAATCAAATACTCTTAGGTTTGGGCATGATTCTGTTACTTACTTCCTGTGTGATGCTAAATAATTCATACTTTCTGAAACTAATTTTATTCATCTATAAAATGAAGATAATAAAGAAAGAATGTATGTGAATACTTAATAAGTGGTCCCAGTCATGATTATTTTTATAAGGAAAGTCTATATAATACCTAAAAGGAACCTTCAGTTCTGAATCTGAAGTTCCCCTTTAGAGGAACTCACATACACTCCTAGACCAAATATTGTATTCTGTTCTCAGAATAGTACTCACGCTAAATATTAGGTACCATAAAATTCTACATTATTGTTGCTTTTTAGATGCTCACCTTGATAATTTCCATCTGAGAACAGATTCTGATTATAAAATTAAGATTTTTCTAGGGATGCTTGTCATCCAATAAAAAGTTTCACCTCATTTCAAGAATGATGAAATAAAGGGGAAAATATTCTTTTAAAATTCATTAGTTTCTCCTGCTGCTTTTCCATACAAAGTGGAAAATCATTTATAATATAATTAGGTCCTGTGAAAACAATTAAAATATTTTTCCTTTTGCAACCTGACACATGATGGAGAAATTTAAATGGGAACAAAGTCAAAAGATGGCAAACAATATTTTTCAAATTTCCTACATAAGGCAATTTCCTCTTTGCTATAAGAAGACTTAATGTTCATCAGTAACATTTAGCTACTTATCCCCTCTTCTTAACACACACATGCACACATACACCCTTAACAGAGTGTGATAATGGTAGAACTCAGAATAAATATCCCAGCTTTATATTCATGAGAAATGGAAAATTGCCTTTCTTAATAATGTAGGAAGTGCTCAATGCCTAAGAAAGAGCAAGCCACCTCAACATTATTCCTTCTTGTTTTTGTGCTCCCAAATTAAAATGCATGTTTTAATTGCTGCAACTGTAATTTGTTCAGAAATGGTATAATTACAAGGCGTGATGGGGAAAGAATGTGCATCATCCTTTTATTATCTTTCTCCATTTTTGTTTTAACCTTTTGTCTCAACCTTGGCTGGAGTCTGAGGATACAGACTAGTGTAGTTACTGCTAGCTAAAGAAATACATTTAACCACTGCCTTTTCAATTTCTAATGAACAGTACCTTACAGTTTCTCAGCACTAACACCAGTTATAATGTGGAGTAAACATCGAGAACAGTAACGTTATGATGCCTTTGAAATTGGGGGAGTTTTTCTGAGTGACCAGTTTGGGAAATTTTATTAGTTCTGATGGAGATACATAGGTAGATTTTTCCCCCAACATTTTTTTATAAAAATTTTCAATGTATAGAAAGGTTGAAGGAATTTTACAGTGAGCACTGTTATACCCACTACCTAGACTCCACACTACCATTACTTTTTCATATACTTGATTTATCACATAGATAGAACCTTAAAGATGATACTTTTTCCTTTTAGGAGTTCTTAATCATACCCCAAAGAGAAAATTGGTATTCTCCCTACCTGGAGAGAATAGCCCTAATTATCCCAGCCTTAGGGTGTGAGATAGAAAAGCAACATCTAAGTCTGTTTTTATGAATAATTGATTGAAAGTAAAGAACAGGGTTCCCCTAAACCTGAGAGATCTAACTAACTGTTCTAAAATAATTAAATTAGGACATTGTATCATGTTTTATTTTATTATAGTGAGTTGAGCTTATTATGATTCTTGTTGATATCTACCTTTTCTCTTAAAGATCTACTTTCTCAAGTCCCAACAAGTAATTACTTATTTTCTCTTCTTCAGAAACGGCCATCATTCAAACAAATCATTTCCATTCTTGAGTCCATGTCAAATGACACTAATCTTCCTGACCAGTGTAACTCATTCCTGCACAACAAGGCAGAGTGGAGGTAGGTAATCACATCTTCCAGCTTTAAAGGACCATGACTAGGTGGAGTCACATCTTCCAGCTTTAAAGGACCATGACTAGCTTCAATAAGCTAGAGAACTGGAGAAGCTGATGATGGTCCTGATTCCTAAGCGTGGCTTAGAACTTTGAATTTTTTTTTTTGTTTTTAGATTTTTGAAATCTAAAAAAGAGTGTTCTTCTCATTTTAACCTTATCATATGTCTGAGTATTTGGAAAGACTATTGAAATCATATCTTTTGAGATGATGGTTAACAATCATTTCTCTGTATATACTGTTAATAAGCTTTGGCATCTTTTCAGTGTGAAATAAAAATACTATTTGTCTTGAAATTTGCAGAACACTGTATCTGCTGCTGGAGGGGCAGGGAAAGGCTAAAACTTTTTATAGAAAAGTTTTGATGTTATATATCGTATTAAAGGTTGTTGCATATAAAACAAAGTAATGAGGGGATTGTATTGTGTGAGTGGAATAAATAAACCCAGGATAAAGTATTTGAGCCAGGTCACATGATACACAAATATAAATAGCATGTTTGGGAGCTGACATTATTCCTCTCTTGACTCAGCAGAGATTTTAAGTAACTTCATCTCTGCTCCGGATAGCCATGGTAGTAACATGATACCATACGCCATCTGCTGATGCCAGTTGAATACTGCATGCACTTTGAAAATTACTGAGTTGTTTACTCCAGTTATTAGATATTTCTTTGGGTGTTTACAATAAATTTACTTATTTTCATTCTTTTGAAATCTCTTATCTAGGATCAGTGACTTAAATGGATTTTTATTTAGGAATACAAAAGTTACACTGTGAGCTTGAGTCTAGGTGTGAGGGGCTTTTGTCTGGGCTGAAAGAATTAAAGCAAAACATGTAAGTAATGCTTGTTTCCTATGGTAAGAGATCAGAGAAAATCTAACCAAATCACTTCCCTTTAAAATCCATAGATAGGTTCCCATTACTCTTAAAACAAACACCATAATACTTAACAAGATTTGTAAGCTTCACTGGCTCTGCAGGCCTCATCTCAAGAGCTTTACTCTGTCCCTTAATGTCTAGCTTTCTTTCAGTCCCTCAACAGATACATATTTCTTCCACATTTAGTGTCTTTGAAAGTGTAGTTTCCATCACTTAAAACTCAACCCCTTGCAGCTACACACCACCCCAAACTCTCACCTCCCACCTTAGGTCCATTGATCATTCAGATAGCTGCTGAAATAACACATCTTCACAGAAGTGTTTCCTGACCCCAGACTTGATCAAGTCCCACATTATGTGCTCTGAGACATCTCCTTCCCAGCGTTTACCACTGTTAGAATTAAAATTGTAATTCTGCAATTAGTTGTTTAGTGTCTGCCTCGCTAATTAAAATGTAGGAAGGGCAGTCAAACTCCTTTTGTTCATCACTGTTCCCATAGCAGCTACAAAGTGCCTTGAGCACAGCAGTTGCTAAGTAAATATTTGGGAAATGAAGGAAGGAAACGTCATGATGTTAATAATGTAAAAAGACATTAGGTATTATATACAAGAATATAAATATAGAATATAAGTTGACTTGTTTGCTGTGACAAATATACTTCTTACATTCATTCATTCAGAGATTCATTGACCCTCTGCTGGTGCAAGGTGTCATACTAGGCGTTGGGCTGTAGGGTGAGCAGAACAGTCCCAGCACACACAGAGCTCTCCAGCAGAAGTGTCCAATAGTAGACCACTAAATATAAATATACAAGTAGTTATTTCATTACTATTTTGATAAATATCATGAGGGAGAAGTACTGGATGTCTAAGAGCTTATTACCGTGAAACCTGATCTAGTCTGAGGATATAAGCATCCCCTGAGGAAATGCTGTTTGATCTGTTATCCAAAGGACTAGTAGGATTTTAACACTACTAATAGTTCCTTGAGATAGGGAGTCTTTTGATGTATGTCAACAAAATCTGAAAACATAGGGGGAAAGTTGGTAGGTTTGCCATATAAAAATGTAAAACCTCTATATGACTAAATACAATAATCATCATAAATAGCATACTGTTAAAACTTTTTTTTTCATGTATGATGTATCAGAAGTTCTCAAAGTTTATGGCCTCAGAACTCCATTTTACTCTTAGAAGTTATTGAAGATCCCAAAGAGCTTTTGTTTAAATGAGGTATAGCTATCAATATTTACCATATTATAAATTAAAACTGAGAAAATTTTTAAATATTTGATTATTTATTTAAAGAGTAGTAATAAATCCTGCATCTGCATTAGCTTATTGCAGTTTGATATATCATGAAGCTTCTGTAAAACTCCACTGTATACTTATGAGAGAATGAAAATAAAAAAGGCAAACAATGACTTAGTATTATTCCTAAAACAAATTTAACCTCACAAATCCTTTGAAAAGATCTCTCATGTCCCCAGACCACACTTTGAAAACTACTTAATAGACAAGGATTACTGTCTTTACAATAGAATTTGTTTTAAAACTCATTGCCTACCATAGTCTGCCAAGCATGTATCTTTTTTTTTTAATTTCCCCCACCCCCGAGATGGCTTCCTCGTCTGTCTGCTCATTGTCTGCTTGTCTTCTCTAGAAGGCACTAGGAACTGAACCTGGGACGTCCCATGTCCCTGGGCCCAATTACTTGAGCCACATCTGCTCCCCTACAGTAGCATTTTAATTTAAAAATCATACTAAAGGAGTGAAAGAGCATTTCACAAAAAGAGAAATCAAATAGCCAATAAACATATGAAAATATCCAACCTCACTTAGCAATCAAATACAAGACAACATAATTTATCAGGTTGACAAGAATTTACATTATGAAAATATGCAGTGTTGCAGGCTTTCTCGTACATTGCTGGTGGGAACATACTACCTTTATTGAGGACAGTTTGACAGTTTAGATCAGATGCCCTAAAAATATTCTTATTCTTTGTCCTAGAAATTCTATCACTAGCACTTTATTTCTAAGAAAATAAACAGGAAGGTTGTGGAACAATGTATGGACACATGTTCATGACAGCATTGTTTATAATTAATTGCAAGACTAGAAATGGCATAAAATACAATAAAAGGAGAATGCTTTTAAAAGATGATGCTATTTCTGGATTCAGGAGTTCCAGTCAATGAAGATGGCTGCATAAGCCACTCCAAGGTGCTGTTACCTGACAGAAGCTCTGAACAACTAGCAAAAACTGGAAGAGCCATCTTCCTCAGAACTCCAGGAAACAAGTAGGAGGTTGCAGTAACTGGGCAAGTGCCTAATCAAGAAAATGCAGGTTTAAAAAACGATAGGAGAAGCTTGTGGCACCATGGCTGACCCTTTTCCCACTCTCTTCACAGCACAGTGTGGAGCCAACATACACTCCCATTGTGGGTCCCTGGCCCTGTTCTGGAGAGAGCAGAGTAACCCCTGTGTGCATACTGTGGTACCTGTATGTCTGTGCCAGTCTGTCAAGTGACAGACTGAAAGAATGAACCAGGAAACTCATCTCTGGCTCCTTCTCCCAGAACTGTCCCTATGGGCAAAAGCAGCTTACAACAGCTAAAGCAGTATTAGAAACAATTGAGTCAAAGCTGCCTTGGGCAAACAATAATCTGCTTTAAGTCATACAAAAGAGCACAGAGAGAAAGAATGCCTCTTTCATAGGGAGTAGAGGACGCATTCACATTTTTGTAAACAGGAAAATTCTAAGGCCATGAGAAAGCACAAACCTAAAACAAGAGGCAGGCTCAGAAAGAGAGGAGGACCCTGCATTTCACATTCACCTCAGCCTGATCTTCCTGATAGGAGGGGGCTAAATGCTGAAGAATAGCACCAGACAACACAGAACCAATTTGCAAAGACTGAAAGGTAATTTTTACATTGGTTTTGTTGTTGTTGTTAGCTCCTGGCATTCAAGGAAATCTCTGTTATAGCACTAGCTGGATACAGACTTAAGGAACAGACAGTTCAGGAACTAAATCCACTTTAAAAAATTAAAATATACAGTGTGCAAAAAAAGATTACAAGACAAACAAACAGGAAATGATAGTCCATCCAAAGAAACAAAATAAAAATGTAAAACCATCAATAAATAAAACCAGAATTTGGACATACTGGACAACTACTTTTAAAAAATATCCTCAATATGCTCAAAGAGATGAAGGAAAACACAGAGAAAGAACTAAAGGATATCAGGAAAACAGTGAATGAACAATATGAGAATCTCAATAAAGAGAAATTTTAAAATGAACCAAACAGAATTACTGGAGTTGAAAACCACAATAACTGAAATGAATAGTTCTCTAGAGGGATTCAGCAGCAGATTGGAACTGGCAGAGGAAAGAATCAGTGAACTCAAAGATAAAACAGTTGAAATGATTCAGGCTGAAAGAAAAAAGAATGAAAAGGAAATGAGCAGAGCCTAAGAAACCTATGGCATACCATCAAGCATACCGTTATATGCATTATGGAAATGCCAGAGGGAGAAGAAAAAAGGAGAGGATCAGAAGGAATATTCAAAGGAAAAATAGCAGAAAACATCCCCAATTTAAGGAAAGGCATGAATATGCACATTCTAGAAGCTCAAGAACACCAAACAGTATAAACTTGAAGAGAACCACACCCATACACATAGTAGTCAAATTGTCAAATGCCAAGGACAAGGAAAAATTCTGAAAGCTATAAGAGAAAAGCAATGTGTTATGCACAAGGGAGTACCAATAAGGTTAAGTACTGATTTCTCATCAGAAATTATAGAGGCAAGAAGGCAGTGAGATTAAATATTTAAAGTGTTGAGCGTAAACAATTGCCAACCAAGAATTTTTTTTTAGGAGGTACTGGGGATTGAACCCAGGACCTCGTCTCGTACATGGGAAGCAGGTGCTCAAACCACTGAGCTATACCCATTCCCCCCAACCAAGAATTTTATATCTGGCAAAACTGGTTTTCAAAAATGAAGGAAATATTAATATACTTCCAGATAAACAAAATCTGAAGATGTTCAGCACCACTAGACCTGCCCTACAAACCATGGTGAAGGGAGTTCTACAAACTGAAAGGAATGGATTGAAGTAGCATAAAGAAATAAAGACTTCTGGTAAAGGTGAACATATAGAAAATTATAAATACCAGTGCTATTGTATTGCATTTCTGGTATATAACTCCACTTTTACATGTTATAGTTCTAAAATGCACGTACATAAAAAAGTAACAATAAATCTATGGTTTGACATATAATTTGTAAAGATCTATTTTGTAACAAATACAACAAAAAAGTGGAGGGACAAAAGTGTACATGTATGCTATTGACGTTAAGTTGGTATCAAATCCATGTCTGTTAGAGATTTAGGCTTTTAAATGTAAGCGCCATGGTAGCCACAAAGAAAATGTATGAAAAATATATTACAAAAAGAAATGAGAGGGGAGTCAAAGTTGTATAATACAAAAATCAAATAAATATGAAAGTAGATATTAATGGAAGAATTGAAGAATGAAAAATGTGTGACTTAAAAACATCAAATAGCAAAAGGGCAAAAGAAAGTCCTGCATTATCAGTAGTTATTTTAAATGTAAATGAAGTAATTCTCCAGTCAAAAGGCAAAAATTGGCAGAATGAATAAAAAAGCATGACCATCTATATGCTATTTTTAAGAGACTTGCCTTAAATTCAAAGACATGAGTAGGTTGAAAGTGAAAGAATGGGGGAAAATATACCATACAAATAGTAACCAAAGAGAGATGGAGTAGCTATATTTATCAGCTAAATAGACTTTAAGTCAAAAACTGTTAGGACGGACAAAAAGGGTCTCTAAATACTGGTAAAGAGGTCAGTTCAACAAAAAGATGTAACAATTATAAATACTTATGAACCTAACAGCAAAGTCCCAAAATATGTGAAGCAAATATTGGCAGATTTGAAGGGAGAAATAGATGGTTCTACATTAGTAGTTGGAGATCAGTACACCACTTTTGGTAATAGATAGCATATCTAGACAGAAGATGAATAAAAAATAGAAGAATTGAACAATACTCTAAACCAACTAGACCTAACAGAAAAATATAGAACACATCACCCTACAGCAGCAAATTTTACACATTCTTTTCTAATGAACATGGGTCATTCTCCAGGATAGACCATATGTTAGGTCACAAAACAAGTATCAATAAATTTTAAAATAATGAAATCATGCAGTGCATCTTATCAGACCACAATGGAATGAAGCTAGAAACCAGTAACAGGGAGAAATGAAAAATTCACAAATATGTGGAAATTAAACAGCACGTTCTTAATCAGTGGGTCAAAGAAGAAATCACAAGGGAAATTAGGAAATAGCTTGTGGAAAATGAAAACACAACATACCAAAACTTATGGGATGCAACAAAGGCATGCTGAGAGGGAAATTTATAGCTCTAAATGCTTTTGTTAAAAAAAGAAAGATCTCAAAACAGAGACCTAACCTTAAAACTGGAGGATCCAGAAAAAGAAGAGCCAGCTAAACCCAAAACTAGCAGAAGGAAGAAAATAACAAAGATTAGAGTGGACATCAATGAACTAGAGAATTAAAACAGCAATAGAATCAACAAAACCAAAAGTTGGCTCTTTGGAAAAAAAAAAATCGAAAAACCTTTAGCAAAACTAATTTTTAAAAAATGGAGAGACGATGCAAATAACTAAAATCATAAATGGCAGACATTACTACCAACCCCACAGAAATCAAAGAATTATAAAATGATAATCTGAACAACTGTATAACAACAAATTAGATAACCTAGATGAAATGGACAGATTCATAGAAACACACAAATTACCTACACTGGCTAAAGGAGTAGAAATCTCAGCAGACCAATAACAAATAAACAGATTGACTCAGTAATCAAAAACTTCCTAAAAAAGCCCAGGATCAGATAGCGTCACTGGTAAATTTTACCAAACATTCCAAGAAGAATTAACACCAATCTTGTTCTAACTCTTCCAAAAAATTAAAGGAGGGAACATTTCCTAACTCATTCTATAAGGTTAACATCATCCTAATACCAAAGCTAGATAAAGATACCACAAGAAAATTACAGACCAATATCCCACTATCCCTTAAGAATATCAATGCTAAAATCCTCAACAAAATGCTAGCCAAGGAAATCCAATAGCACATTAAATGAATTATATACCATGATCAAATGGGATTTACCCCAGGTATGCAAGAGTGGTTCAAGATAAAAAGTCAATCAATGTAATACATCACAAATAAAATGAAGGAAAAAAAAAAAAACACATGATCATCTCAGTTGATGCAGAAAGGCACTTGACAATATCCAGTGCCCCTTCTTAATAAAAACACTTGGAATATGAGGAATAGAAGGAAACTTCTTCAACATGATCAAGGGCATATATGAAAAACCTCCAACTAACATCATACTTGACGGTGTCACTGAAATCTTTCTCTCAAAGATGAAAAACAAGACAAGGATACCCACCATCAACACTGTTACTCAATATTGTGCTGGAAGTTCTAGCCAGAACAATTAGGCAAGAAAAAGATATAAAAGGCATCCAAATTGGAAAGGAAGTAAAACTTTCACTGTTTGCAGATGACATGATCCTATGTATAGGAAGTCCCCAAAAATCTACAACAAAGCTACTAGAGCTAATAAACAAATTCAGCAAACTGGGTGAGGTACAAGATCACACAAAAATTAGTAGTTTAAATACACTAGTAATGAACAATATGAAGAAGAAATCAAGAAAAAAAAATTCCATTCACAATAGCAACTAAAAGAATCAAATATCTAGCAATAAATCTAACCAAGAATGTAAAGGACTTATACACAGAAAACTGAAAAACATTGCTAGAAGAAATCAAAGATGTAAATAAATGGATGGGACATTTTGTGTTCATAGATTGGAAGACTAACTATTGTTAAAATGTCAATTTTACCCAAAACAATTTTCAGATTCAACACAATCGAATCAAAATTCCAATAGCCGCCTTTGCAGAAATGGAAATGCCAGTCATCTAATTTAAATTGAAGGATAATGGGTCCCAAATAGCCAAAACCATCTTGAGAAAGAAGAACAAAATTGGAGAATTTGTACTTTCTGACTTTAAAACTTATTACAAAGCTTCAGTATTCAAAACAGGATGGGGCTGCCACAAGGATAGATATATAGACCATTGGAATTGAATTGAAGGTTCAAAAAAACCTCACATGTATGGCCAATTGATTCCCCTCTCCACCCGCCCCCCCATGACTACCACATCTGTTTTCCTCGTTTTTGCTCGTTTTCTTCTCATTGTCTGTTTTTTTCTTTAGGAGGCACCGGGTACCAAACCTGGAACCTCCCATGTAGGAGGCAGGTGCTCAACTGCTTGAGCCACATCTGCTCCCCTATGGTCAATTGATTTTTTGACAAGAGTACCAGATATTAGCAGAAAAGGACAAATATTGTATGATCCTACTAATATGAAATAATTAGAATAAGCAAATTCATAGTATTAGAAACTATAATACAGGTTTCCAGGGTCCATGGCGGAAGATATTGGGGTGGGATGGTATGTGAGAACTCCATATTTTCTGCATGATTTTTCTGTAAACCTATAACTTCTCTAATAAAAATTCCCATTCATGGAATAATATGGAACTGTTAATCATAATACAGAGCTGTGTTTATTAAAAGGATTGTTATTAATGATAAATCATTAATAAATGCAGACTGTGGTCCAGTATGTTTAGAATGATTTTACGTTTTGTAAAATATATAAGTATACATATGTGTACACAGAGAAAAACATCAAAGATCAGTGTAATCAGTAGGTAATGGGATTCTGGAGAATGTTATCTATTTGTATATTTTTATTTTCTACTTTTCTTACATTAACCCTGGATTAGATAAATAATAAATTTAATTTTTAAAATGTTTCAAGAAGAAAAGGGAAGTAAAATAAATAATGGAAAAAGAGATAAAATACACTGAAGTATTTTAGTAAAAGGTGAACAGTTGGCCTATGGGCTTCTTCAATGGTTTTATTTCAGGAATAGTTAATCCTGTTCTGAGAGCACGAAAGAATATTTATCTTAACCCGAACCAATAAATCACAGTTTGAGAAACAGTAGAGCTGTTTTAACTGAATTTGCAATCGTTTAAAAACATGGGGAATAATAAAAAGAAGAAGAAACATAGCTGACATTTATTAGGTTCCTTGCTGATGCTTGTACTTTATTTGGATTGTCTTTTTTAATCCCCATACTAACACTTACTGGCTTATAGATGCTAAAACTGAGACCTGAGCAGGTTGGGTAACTTGCCCAAGATCACACGGTGTGAGATGGAGCCAGTAATACCTTAGCTCATACCCCCTGGCCTACTCTTGCACACATGCTGTACAGTGCTGTTACTAGACTTGTGGCCAATGCCATGCCATCTACTCATTAGCATGTAGTATTCACTTGACTAGATGCAGGGCATGATTTTTATAAGATACAATTAAGGTGAAAAAGACCCTCACCCAATGTGCCAAGTGCCTAAAAGAATTAAGTATTTTCTCATGTCATCTGGATATTTCAAATATGTATCTACATATATCCAGATCTCAGAGGCCTCCTGTCTTTTCCCCGACGTTTGTCTCATGTCTGAAACCATGTGACCAGGTCCAAAGCATGTTTCCATTAATCAAAGTCATGGCAAAGTCTGATTCCAATTGTACTATATTTCTGCCCAATGATTGTTTCCTGGTAGAGCTTCCTTTACACATAGACAAGATACACATAGACAAGATGGAACATCTAGTTTTAGAAAATTAACAAATGATTATTCTGAAAATTCCTTTTAAAACTAGGTTATTAAAAACCACAAAAACTAGGTTCTTTCCTTTGACCTCTTAAATTACAGGAAAAAAATCTAGAGTGTCAGACTTTACCACGTTCAGTAAATCTTCGGTTTGTTTCTCTTCCTATTGACATGTTAGCAGTAATGGCAGGGAACACTAGGAATAAAAAATGCATCATCCTGTTGGTCGTGTTTTCAATTTTCATTAACCCATGTGATTATCTGCAGACCTGTGTAATCTGCAGTGAGTGAGCTATGTAGTATTTTGTCTATGTCTCTTGGCAAAAGACTTGGTTGTATTCTTCTTTGGTGATTAGAATACCCTCACCATGACAAGCCCTCTTACAAACAAAAAGCAGACATCAGAAAAAATTGAATCTTTGCAATTTGGTTATTAGCATACATAATATGTACAAATCGTGTAATTTAATATATAACATTAAATTTAATTATACATATTTATCATGTATTTTATAATATCACTGTTTTTATAAATTGACCTTTTAGGTCAAAATAAGTATCTTTCTAATTAAAAAAGATGTTTACAATTCATTTCCTCTTTTGGCAAATGGAAAATTGATGCCAGTTGAAGTTAACCTTGGTTGGATTTGGTTTAAGAGAAAACCTTAATTTTCATGAACTAAAGCATTAAAAATTATATTTCTATAACAAGAAGGTCATATAAATGTATCAACAAATGCATTTATGCAAAAAAATTCATCAACAAAAACAAAGAGCAACAGTTGCAAGGAAATCAACAGTGTTTATGTTGTCCTCCAGGTTTTGGTCACAGCTCTCATGACATGAAACCTCTAGCACTCCTCTCAGATCTGGGGGGCTGTTGGAAAGCTGGACCTGAGAGACATATTGAGGAAGAATATTTACCATTTCAATGTTTGTTTCTCTCTGTGTTACAGCTTTTAGCATACGTAATTAACTGTTGATCTGTTTTCTAGAAGGACTCAAAATCACAGTGGGCTCCCAGAGCTGGAACTTGAGAAGAGTCCTTTTCCTTGGCTTAAATTACAACTGAAATAAAATTTCTTGGCCATTTACCCTGATAAGAAAGAACATCAGTGAGTTTGGACTCACTGGCAAAAGAGTTGAGGCTGGCTTGGCAGAAGCCCTGCCCAGATGAACGGCCCAGGCTGCTGCAGTCTCGTCACTGAGTGTGCCCAGCCCGCTGCCTCCTCTTGTCACCCTCTCACTGTCTTATTTCCTGAAGTTGGCTTACACTTTTTATTTTTTAACAACAGTTTAACCTAAGGTTTTCTATAATGATTTTTCCCTCATTCCTTCATAACAAACTTATTTGTGAATGAGCATAACAATATTTTTGTCAGAAATATCAGGGATAAATTTGGGGTTTTATGATATGGCATAATTCTAAAACATTGCTGGATTAGTACCTTTCTTTGGGGACTATTGTGTGAATTTACTTATATCATTTTAAGGGTTTCAAATGGCACCAATAAAAGGGAAAGAGTGTTGATATTTAAGGGTGTCACAAGCAGATGCTTTTTGAACTTACTTGCTACCCCACTTACTTTGAGGTACTTTTAGACAACCAAGGGAATAAAGTGTTGAACACAAATCCAGATAGCTGTTAGCTGAGTTGGAGTTTGCCAATTAATATCCAGAACCTTTTTGTTTCCATTCATTTAGTTCTCATCTACAAGAGTATTAAAATGAACTGTCCACTTATTTATTCTAATTTTCTCTAAAAATAAAAAAATCAGCTTTTTGCTTATATATACTCATTAACTTAGACCTGGGGGCATCTGCCTTCCATAGTCAAAGTCACAACCAGGATTATGCAGCCTGTGGGGCGGGTTTGTCTCAATGGCACCTGGAAGGAGCTGTTGGCAGCACTCAACAGCTAATCTACGATATTCTGCCTATTTCCATTCCTTTTCTTAATTTTTCTGCATCCTTATTTCTATGTGCCTTCTTCAGCCCTCTTCTCCCCTCACGCAGGCAGGCACTCTTTCTTGCTCTCGCTCTCGCTCTCCTACTCTCTCTCTCTCAATCTCATGCATGCATGTACACACATACACACACACACATATACACTACTGTTTCTCTACTCAGAGGTGTTCAAAAACTCAAGGGAAAGAACTTCCATTTCTCAGAGCGTACATTTAGATTTAAACACTGTGACAGCCCTGAAGGAGAAAGTTTGTGCTAAGCCATCTTATAAGTTTCACTTGCTATACCGGACAAGTTTCTATAACTGGGCATATTGTTTCAAGTGGTGAGATTGGTCAGCCTATAGACTAAGGAACGAACTTCTTTAAAGATAATTAGAGTTCAAAAGAACCTTAGAGTGCTCACTTGGGCAGCACGTATACTAAAAAAAAAAATTGGAATGATACAGAGAAGATTAGGATGGCCCCTGCACAAGGATGACATTCAAATTTGTGAAGCATTCCATATAAAAATTTTAAAAATAAAAATAAAGATCCTTAGAGTTCATCTGGCCCAGGCTTTCCCACACTTGGCTGTAAAAATTATCTGGGTCTTTTACTAAATAATGGAATTTCCTAGGCCTCTAGAGGAGAACTGTGGGGTGTTTTGTTTTGTTTTGTTTTGTCAAGATCCCCAGGTAATTCTTAGGATCAGGTAAGTTGGGAAGCCACCTCTTACAACTAAGGAAACTGAGTCAGGTTAATCACTTAATTACTGGGGTCACTCAGCCAGTGAATAGGCTGAAGTCCCATCTCAACCACTTATTAACAGTGATGTTTATTACCTAACTTGAATGTCATTTTTCCCATCTATAACATGAAATTAGGACCTGTTTTAGGGGCTATTATGATAAAATGAGGTAATATAGTGCTTTGTAAACTATAAAAGAGCTAGATGAATATTAAGTCTTTATTAAGTGGCTAAACCAGGACACTGGTTCCATAGCTTTTTCCTCACCCCGGTGGCTCTTGAATGTTTTGTTGAAGTATCTTGAGCTTTTTATTCTAAACTAGAAACTACCTGTTGATTTTTAAGGATATCAAAAATTTTCTTCTTTTCTGTTAGTGAATGGTACTGTTTAATTTAAAGCCACAGTTTTAGCCTTTTACTTTGATTAGCATTCTGATGGACCCACTGAGTGTTTAATATCTCTTGAGCAAAGTTGAGACATAAACCAATTATCCCTGTGCAGGTGCGAAATTGAGGCAACTCTTGAAAGGCTAAAGAAACTAGAGCGTGATCTCAGCTTCAAAGAGCAGGAGCTTAAGGAACGAGAAAGACGTTTAAAGATGTGGGAGCAAAAACTGACAGAGCAGTCCAATACCCCGGTGAGTATCAGCTACAAGGTTAACTTACCCCTTTCCTCCATCTCTCCAAGTGCACGTAGAAAACATGGCTGAGCATGGCAGCATGGCACCTGTCTTCCCTCTCTCCCCCACACTCCCAGCTTCTGATTTCTGCTTTATTGCCTGTGTTAAAGGGCCCACATTTTTATACAAGTAGCGTTCTTATCTAGTTTCAATTAACAAAATGCAGAAATTCAGAAGAAAATCTTATCCTATTTCTGTCTCTTTTCTTAACAGCTGTTATTCTGTTAGTGTGTTTGTATATTAGAATTACAAAAATAAAATCCAGTGTATTTTCCCACCATCTGTTAGATCCCTAGAACGTGTTAAATGCTGATTAACTCTTTAGAGTCCAATAGTAATTAATACATGTAATACCAGGGCCACTAGCTGTCTAAGAAAGTCTTTGCCATGTCAGGTCTTAACTAAATTTTCCTTCTAAAATAGAGCTAACCTAATGACATACAAAAGACAAACATTGATATTCCTTCCTCAATTTAGTGTTAGGATTTCGGCAACAAAAGATTGGAAAAGACTTCTCTTTGGACTCACTTATAAAATTTACTACACCTAGGGGATATTTTGGGTTTTTCCAAATCTTATATTTAAATGAACACAAAAAAATCTTTTTAAGGATTTCACTATTTGTACACTAACCTTAAACTATCATGCTGACATGGTATATTAAAGTCTAATCAAATGTCAGCTTTATTCCCTATTTCAAATGATTTATCATTTTCAGGGAGTTAAGTATAAATTTGTAATTGTTTTTTCCAAGATTGTGTAATGGGCAATATTTGTCCCCTTTAAAATTGCAAATAATGGTAGGATTAAAAATAGATGTGAAATAAATAAATAAATGTGTTGTTTGCTCTGATAGTTTGTAAGTGGCAGAGAGCCAAATGAGAATTAATACTTCCCTCTGAGAGCTTGTCTGTATCTATCAGCACACCCAAAATATATTTAAACTTGTGATTTAGGCCTGATCATTCAAGAAAGACACTTTTTTTTAAAGCATGTTTTATGTATTCAGATATTCCATGAACTTAAGCAGAGAGGAATACTGAGGTAAATACATTCTACCTATGCACCAGAAAGCACTTGGGCAGTTTTCTAAACTTTCTACCATTGTTAGTTTTTACTATGAGGTCTGCAGGGGAAACTATTTTACCAAATCATGTAGTTAGTTATTAATGCAGAGCCTGACAGGAGATGAGTGCTCCCAGCTTCATGTTGCATGCTCTTTCCACCATACCCTTCATAATAACCAGAACATTTTTTATTGAAACACAAAACTTAGTAACAGGTAGAGAAAATAAATAGGACCCAATAGCATTAAAATTTGAAAGTAAGTGGATAAAACTTGTATTTAAATAAAAATTACTAAAATTAATACTTCAAGAGGATATCTACGGCCTTAATATAGTTTTTCATTCATTTATTTGCTTGGCTTATATTTATTGATCACCTACTATATCAAGACACAGTGCAAGGTGCAAGAAGTATAATGATGACTATATCAGAAACTGTCCTTGCCTCTACTGAGTATTCCATTCAAGGACTAAGGATTTTTTAAAAATAAAAATAAACTAACTTGTTATGTATTTTTTAATTCATGTTTGATAGTTGCTTATATAGTAGTAATACTAATAAAAATGTTTACATGCCCTTCATTTTGTGATCTTCCAAAAAGCTTTCCTGTTTTTAAGTCTTATTAAGTTGCCAATGCCCATTTACAATCTGTTTTTCAATGTGTAAAGAATACAATAGTTTTGCCTCCTTTTCCAATTTATGGTAAAGAGCCAACCTGATATCCAAAAAAGGAAATTACAGTGAAGTTAAATGTTTATTTTCAAATTTACCTTTTCAAAAATGACATTGGTTATGCAGAGAATCCCAAAGTAATATATATATGACTGTCGTGGAACATTAGAATGCCACCACATTTTAGAAGTTTAGTGAATTTAACTTGGCCTTCAAGAAAAGAAGTTCAGGGAAGTTTCCTATTCTGGTTGAATTGGTACCAACAGGCAGACTCAGAAAGCATTAACCTAGGGTTCTGCAAAGGAGCAATGCTTTTCCCAAAGCTGATGAGGGACAGGAGCAAGAACATTGGCTAGTCCCTGTAGCATCCCTTCTGAAGTCTGAGAGATTGTTTGTTTGTTTCTTAAGTACTTTGAAGTATTAAGCTATAAAGCACTGCATGGCTTGACACTTTATAAATGCAGTATTATAGGAAAAAACTTTTAACTACCTATTATGATATGCTTTAGAACCTTTCTTTGGTTTATAGGCATCAGTTTTGCTAAGAAATGTGCTGTCTTGCACTCGTTACTGCTATTAGTAATGTAGTTGTGTAATAAATAATAAAACACCATGGGTGCTCAGTAGGTTGTATGCTTGCATTTTAACTCCAGAAAACTTTCTGTAAAGGGAACTGCTCTGAGGGCTACCATCTAACAATGGACAGCATGAAGCATAATCTCAATGAGATTTTCTTCCTTTTTTTTACTTATACAGGCTAAGTTTTCTTTTTTTAAAGTATTTGCTTTTAATGTCTCTTCTGCTTAGAGCTGGTATTTCTGAAGGAGGAGAGTTTATGCTCATGTATTTTATAAGTAGCTGTTTTCTTTTATCCTCACATCATTTCTAGTTGACTTTCATTAAGGTTTGTGAGAGAAAGATAAAATAAAAAGGAAGTAACTGGAGGTTTAAGTTTTCTGTATGTAGCCTCATCTTAATTATAAAAGTTTAACATTTATGCATCTTCATTAAAAAGTTGTATTATTGAATTGACCAGGGATTCCTTATTGGGAAACAGTTGGGAAACAGAGAGAATTAATTTCAAGGTCATTATTTTCATTGTCGAAACTAAAACGTTAGTTAAAGATATTTGCCAATTGCAACACAGACGAGATTTAAAAAAAAAAAAAAAAAAAGTATTTGCCAAGATGACATCTCTGTGCATAAATATGGACACTATTTTTTAATAATAGTTGTAGCTTGGTGCAGAAATTTATATACACTATTTCTTTTAAGGATTAACACTTATTTGAGAGGTTTTTTGAGATCTTTAGAGCCTTATATAATATGAAGAAGACTCGTGAAATAATAATATAAATAAACAACAAAGAGTTTCCTCAGATAATCTAAAAAAATAAAAGACAATGGCTAGGGAAATAATATCATGTTTCCAGTGTTAAAGGATCTAAAGCAATCTTCTCTTTCATATAACTGGTACTTTTTAACTGACTTATATGAAGTTTCTTGGTTGAACTAACGACTCTGGAAGTCTTTTCCTAATAGAGTGAGCTATTTTTAAAAATTCAGCTTTATCTTCAATTTAAAAAATTGAAAGAATAAAATGAAATTGGTTCTAAATAGTATCTTTATACCTAAAATGTAAAGGTCATCCCAGAGACATATTATTTGTATATTTTTAATTATAAATTTACCCATGTTTTCAAACAACACCTAAAATATAAACCTTAATGTGCTTATTTCTCAAAAGAAGAGGCAATAACATTTTTCAAATCCAAACAATTTTATCTCTGAAATGAATATGGTCAATATATAGGGGAGTAAGTTGACTGTTCAAAATAATTGCATGAAGCAGGATATAATTGTCTGTAACTGCTGTGAGAAGAATTCCTAGAAAAAAAGTTCTGTTAAAAGAAGAAAACATATATAGGAGAGAATGGAGAGAGAGGTAACCTAAATTAATACTCATTTCCTTCCCTCCCAGTTTTCATATGTATTTTTACCTACTTGTTTAAAACTTAAATGTTAGAGATAGCATATGTCTAGAATTTTGTTCCCAAGTGAATTTTTCATAAATGGTATAAATAGTATTATATCTGATCTGACTGTCATAAATAGAAACAAGTAAATTCTAGGCTCATTTTGGTTTAGAGTCAGAATACTAGAAAGATAGTTAACAACCCCATTTTCCCTAGAACTGTGTTAACTGCTGAACTGTTTCTTTGCTACCTCTAAGCTTTTCTTCTTTGGTTTAAGGTTCTTGATACTTGAGATTTAATCTCTACTTAATTTCTTTTTTAAAATAATGATTAAATAAAGGCTGCTTTGTGAAAGTGAAATTGGGAAAATTTAGAAGAAATCTTATAAATAATTTTGTTTTCCACAAAACGAAGGCTTAAAACTTGCAACTTCCTTTCCATTTGAAATCTGGCTTGCTATGGTGCTTTGCAAACCTTTGGTTGTGATTTTGTCATTCTTAAATTATGGCAAAACCCAAATCTGCTATTAAACAAATCCTCACATAATTCCTTACATTCATTTATTTCACTAATCATTTACCTTCTGGGTAACTAATTTTGGCAACTAATTTTGTGGTATCTATTTCCTTTATTTAAATTGATCCTAATTTCTCTTTTTACTTCTGTCCTTTCTTCCATTTTGATAGCTTCTCTTGCCTCTTGCTGCAAGAATGTCTGAGGAGTCTTACTTTGAATCTAAAACAGAGGAGTCAAACAGTGCAGAGATGTCATGTCAAATCACAGCAACAAGTAACGGGGAGGGACATGGCATGAACCAAAGTCTGCAGGCCATGATGCTGATGGGCTTTGGGGATATCTTCTCAATGAACAAAGCAGGAGCTGTGCTGCATTCTGGGATGCAGATAAACATGCAAGCCAAGCAGAATTCTTCTAAAACTACATCTAAGAGAAGGGGGAAGAAAGTCAACATGGCCCTGGGGTTCAGTGATTTTGACTGGTCAGAAGGTGACGATGATGATGATGGTGATGAGGAGGATAATGACATGGATAATAATAGTGAATGAAAGCAGAAAGCAAAGTAATGCAGTTGAAAATGTTCAGAAAAACAAAAGAAACTTGCTATCTCGGTCTGTATGAAAACCAATAAGGAGGTAGAAAACCAAGCACTGCATTTTTAGGCCAATCACATTTATATGACAGTACTTTATTAATTTTACTTTTGATTTATTTCTGCTTACAGAAGTATGGGGAAAATTAAGCCAAAAAGGTATATTTAATGAATCAGCCAAGTGTGGTGCCTGATTATAGAAATTTGTGATCTTTTAACTAATGACATTCTGGCTTTCTTTTAATGACTACTTAATAGTTTGTATTTGGCTTTATTTTATTTCTTCTATTCGATTGGTTTTAAAAAAATCTTACATTTTGAACAAGCACTCAACTCTTAAAATATTTCTTTGACACTTGATTTTCCTGTAACATATTTCCTTTTTATTATTACCATTTTTTCTTATAGCAATACACTGTAATGTCAGAAATGATTGATAGTGACTACAAAATTCAACAACAACAAAAAAAATTGAGATGAAAGAAAGTTATAACAAAATGCTTCCTCAGAAATACCTAAATGCCAAGAATTTTCAATCCTAAATATAAATAGCACAGCTACTCAAGTAAAACCTGAGAGGTGTTCTCAATACTACAATTGAAGGAGAAATACTCTAATTTGAAACCAGCAGCGGATGTTGCGGGCTTTCATTCATACCACCGATAGCCCTGGAACTTAACAACAACACACTGTCATCTAAAGCTTAGCTTGTACTTTATTCAAAGAGAAAGACATGGTCTTAAAGGGATATACCTTCAGGCAGTGTGAGTGCTCAATATCAGCCTGCCCTGGCAGGCACTTCCAATGAGGAGTGTGTGCATGTTTGTTTGTTTGTTTGTTCCAGAGGGGCATGATAATCCTGGATTTTAAATATATGTATAGATATTTTAAAGAGGAAATTAAGTATTATAAAGGGAATAGTAAAGATAAATTATCCTTATTTAAGCACCAGTGCAAGCTGAATGTTCCTTTCTATATCAAATCTGGTCTTTCAGAGTTGTCTTTAAAAAAAAAAAAACACAAAACCTTGACTCTGATTCTGGTGTTACAAAGAAATAGGCGTAGATGCTGCTCTGAAAACCTGGAAAACTAGAGATATTCTCAGAATGTTATCACAGATTTTTCAAAGCTTGTTAAACTAGAAAACACTTTTTAAAAAACTGCAAAACATTTGTAATTAAATAAAGAAAAGTTAAAGAAGAAAAACTCTTTTGGGGGGGGGTCTAAATTAGAAAGCAGTGTTATGCATTGAGTCTTCAACCAAAACTATTCTTGGTATTCTTTTTATGAACATTTTAAGAAAGGATATAATCATCATATATATTGTCTAATACCATTTCTAAGTATATTCCATCATAAAAAGCCTCTTAGAATTTAAAGTGTGATATGATTCTAAACCCTATTGAGAGCTGTAAAATTCCACCAAATGCAGTGCCAGCTTTATTTGGAGAAAAATAACTAATAAAACAATCTGGGTGTGAGATGTGGAACAGTCTATAAAGCATAGTGAGTCATATAGTGATTCAGAAACCTGGGTCTACTTGCTGTGCAATTGTGACCAAATTATTTAAATATTGTGTCTGTTTGCTCACCTTTAAAATGGGAATGGTAATAGTACCTCCTTCAAAGGGTTGTTTGAGGGTTAAATGTGATATATATATAAAGCACTTAACATAAGTACTATCAATTTCAAGGGATATTTGTTCAGTCATGAGATGAAATTAAAAGAGGAGAGCTTTCAGGGAAGTTAAAGAGAACACTCTTAGAATGAAAGTTATACCAACAGATTTTTCCTGTTACTCTTTGATGACTTATGCCAGGCCCATGGTAAGTGGTCAGTTAATGTTAGCTAATATTAATTATACCAGTGAAAAGACACTGAAACGGGGAGCGGGTGTAGCTCAGTGGTTGAGTGCCTGCTTCACATGTGTGAGGTCCTGCGTTCAAACCCTGATA